>CM060964.1:150042704-150057704 GCA_030765045.1 Tenodera sinensis
CAGTAAGTGAATGAGGTATTTACATAGGCATTAAAGAAAGCTAACTTAACTCTGTAATACATATCTGATTCTACTGTTCGTTTCATGTGTGTCTGCCCTATCTATAGAGTCCCACAACTATAGAGTGACAAGAACTTTTGAGATAAACTTTTTCAGCTGTTGCCACTTTTATTATAAAGCTTTTCATCCCTCGTTCCCTCTCCTGTTTCTTGGAGTGGCTCCTTAGGGAGCGTCTTTATTGCGTCACGTTATTTTTTCCACTTTGAGGCCCCTCCCCGTCGCCATGTCATGGTCTGTCACGTTCTACCAGAGAACCCCTTGCCTATGTCGCACGTCACGCTAGTAGCACTGTCTAGTTTCTCTACCAGAGAAGTAGAGAACGTATAACATTCTACCCAAAAATTCGATGTTGAGATTTCAAGGCAAATGTATCCTGCAACCCCTGAATTCAAAAAGGGTAGTCCCTTGCGTGGGAGAGAGAGAGAGAGAGAGAGAGAGAGAGAGAGAGAGAGAGAGAGAGAGAGAGAGAGGGAGGGAGAGAGCAGAAGAGAACAGTATAACTGAAAACAGAAAATTAGGTTTAAGTGCAGTAGATACTTTCCAAAGATGCGACACAAAGATTTACAAGAAAATCTTCCATCTTTACATGAAACGTTTCGATATTATTTATTGATTTACTCAAAAATGGCCAAGTATTTTGATTGAAGTACCGTAGATTTGTGATAATTGCATGACAAAATAACATTCCTTGCATTTTGTGGGAATAGCCAAAGAAGTCCTCTTTATTCGAAGGAATTCTGTACAATATTGTATATCCGGCAAATTATAAGATACACAAAAACGCACTACACAAACACCCATAAGTCACTTTAAAACGTACAATTTACTTCAAATAACTTTTCCCCCTTTGTTTAGCTGTGTCATGAAAAAGGTATGAGATTTCAACGTCAGCACATAGCGACCCGCTATTAAACATCTGTCTATCCATTCCGTTCCTTGTGTCCCTCTTGTACCTACGTTTAATATGTTATGAAACTATGTCTGCAGCTATTTATCCCGATTAACATGAAGTAGATCGGAAACTTAAGCTTTCCAAAGAAAATCTATTTTAAGTACGAAAATAAACTATGATCGAAAGAAAAAGTAATGTGATTGTAAAATGGAATTTTACTTTCTCTATTACCATAGTAAGTAGGGGAAGTATTGTATTGGACCCAAAATTTCGATGTCCAGATTTCACTGGAAATATGTTTTGAGGTCCCTCTGGATCAAAAAAAGCATATTAGAAAAAGGTCCGTAAGTGTGTGTGTGTGTGTGTGTGTGTGTGTGTGTGTGTGCGCGCGCGCGCGCGCGTGTCTGTCGGTCTATCTGTCTGTCTGTCTGTCTGTGAACAGCATAACTCAAAAACGAAAAGTCGGTTGAAAACCAAAGTTGGTATTTAGGATATCTTCCAAGGATGTGACACGAAGATTTTGAAGAAAATTCCTCCACGCTAAACTCCCCTTTACATGGAACATTTTTTGAAAATTTTGATTTTCTCAAAAATGGCTCTAACGACTTTGATTAAAATGGCATGTTTAGGATATTTTTATGGCAAATAAAATATATATTTTAAATTTTCTGGCTGTAGCCCATGTAGTCCTGTTTACTCTTAGATGAATTTTGCATAACTGGTAAATCGTAAGAGATACACCAAATGTTACTATACAAAAAATGCAGATCTCGTTAAAACACACACGTTATGTGCAAACGCATTTTTTGTGTAGTGAATCTATTCAGAGATATTCATTGTTATTCTGGTGAGGTTTGTAATACTTATACTTTTCTCACATGGAAAGTCCTTATTCACGTTTTATCTCTCTTGGCCTTGCAAGGAGAACCGAATTTCCAAGCATTCATATTAGTGACGAGTTTAATGACTATTGCTCCAGTCCTACTGTATTGCAATATTTCCCTTGCGCCTACAAGAAAATTAGCAATAAGATAATTTTTGCAAATATTTATCCCAACTAATATGAAGATAGAGGAATAAGAATGTGTAAGAATAGTTCAAGAGCATAGAAAGTCATGGGAGTGCAACACATCAGATTGGTTGTATTTATGCTTCGTGTCTCGTAAAATCAAGTGCTATGCAAGTTTTAATGACAATGTTTATTTGGATTGTTTTAATAAAGCAATCGGCGTAATCGAACGAACAGAAGAGTCAGATGCTCGACTGAGTGCATTATGGGGCCGCTATGTGCATTTAGAGATGCAAACCTGCAATTTTGATGTTCCTTTAAACACAACGTAAAAGACAAAACACGTACCGCATGGTACAGTCGTGTCTATTCTAGTGACGGAACGAACTTTGCATAAGACATACCTATTAAAGACAAAGGGATAAATAGATGCTTCCGTTTGACTACCTCTGAGGTCTCGTGGTTAGCATGCTAATCTCCAAATCCACTCCTTATCCTCCCTCGTGTCTGGAAGTGTGAATGAGAGTGATGTGTTTGTGTGAATTTAATGTAACAAACAAAATAAAATCCACCCAAAAATTAATACCACTGTAAGCAAACGAACATCATTGCTAGTGAACAATTGTTCCAAAGACCGCGATGTGACCCCCCGGGGGGGGGGGGGGGGTCTATGCATGTAACGATAAAATCCTAGAGCGGATAAGCCTTATTCGAGTAACCTGACGGATTGCAGTATTGGCAACGTCGTTTTGGTAATTGATTGCTAGCAATAGCGTCAATTTGTTTTCGGTAACCAAAAATTAAATTTATGGGCTTTAAAGTTAACCTCCTATTACTCAAATTTAATGTTTGTTTCTTTAAAGTGTTGATCCGATAACTTCCAGGTCATTATTTGCACCATGATAAAATAACATCTGTTTTCCACAAGCTTATTAAATACACTCAAAATAACAGTGCAACTGTTTAATGTTGAATGCAATTGAGAGATAATTTTCAATAAGTGTCGTTTTCAGTAAATAGGGATTCCTATAATCGTGTTCCAGTTTGTGTATAAGTGTCTGGAGAAGCATTTCTGTGATTATAGTATAATCCAACATTACACTTTGGTACAATTTTCAGAGAATCCCGATATATTTTTGTTCATGTAACACTGGTGTGATAATCTGCTGAATAAGTGAACCCAAGCGCAATATGTATAGGTAGTCATCAAACCTGTATCAAAAGTAAAAATTAAAAACAGTTTTATACAAGTTTTTGATTATTGAAAATTAAGGAAATAAACACGTGACGTCACGCTGTCGTTGCCGCCTCTCATATCACACTCCGTCACAATAAGACCGAAACGTTGCCCTCCCTTTCGAAGCGTGACGTAATATATGAATGTTTCGCAAAAGCCGACAGCTGACAACGCCGAGTCTTGAAGGATGTGCTTGATGTTCTTTTGTTGGTCCCTTGACCAATTGCGCTCACGTGCCAGTCAGATTCATAACTAGAGGCCTGCAAGTGGGCAAGCGTAATATTTCAATTAGCGTTGCCCCTCTAGTCGCAGTAGACGATTTAAGTGCTTCCGATGAATGACGGAGCAAGCAGACTACGAGCGCTAGCCATTGCGTTCGATGCATGCTCTCTTGCTGCAGATGTAGATATTCCTTTGTTCCTTTAATTTATTAAAGGTCGATCAGCAGTTTCCCGCTGTACAAACTAGGTAGAGCAGATAAAGGGACACAAAATAAAATAAAATTACAAATAGGTAAATACATAGAAAATGCAAACACGAATTCTGAAGCAGATTCAAATGTATCTACCTTAAACTCAGAACGTCTGCATGTGGAAGAGGCCGAAAGACACATTATGAGAAATTGACGCAGAAAATAATGTTGCTGGTGAGTTACTGGCTCTGCTAGGACTGGGTCTTCCATTCTTGTAAGAAACGACTGTTCCAGCAAGAGTGAAGCAATGCCTTTGCACGTGCGTGGATTCAAACTTCTGCTGCGGCGGGACATAGAACTATTCCGTATGCTTTTAGCATTCATATTTCAGTGCTGTAACTCCAATAGCTCATGATTTTGGACCTGAATGTAGATTTTTGTTGCTGTTGAGTTTCTAGGTGACCCTGCAGAGCTGCGTTAATGTGAGAGAACATAAATGTCAAAAATATTAGAATTGACAAAAAGAACTTGTAACGACTAGTGCTGGTTTGTGGACAGAAAATTGTTACAATATTTTGCATAAAACAATTAGAGGTGTATGAGCAGGAGGGTCGTTAGGTTTTTCAAATGTTTTATAGGAAACTGTGTACTATTTTCTCTTCACAGATCAATATTAGCATATACGAATTCTATTTTATGTCAATTGTAATGTTTCTGGCATTATTTCCTCCCTCGCTAGTGCAGCTCGAGTTTGCATGTCCATATTCAGCTTCAAAATCAATAGCTGTTTGAATTAAGGTACTGGTATATTTGAATCATACGCTTCAACGCACTCACCTAAGAAACTCTGTTTTATGTAACTTACGTGAGCTTTGCCTGTGCAAGAGCATTCGTGTGTCGCAAGAACTGAGCGCCCCGCGGGCTTTTATACAAATGTTCACAGTTTTATATAGCAAGCACTCAATAAATCGTGTGTATGTCTCTCACTTCTCCAAAGTTAGTCCAGGCAGATGTTATGCTCTCTATGGTAACATAGACATTGCATAAACGTGCGGATAGAAGTATAGTGCGAGGGTGCGTAAGTAATTATTACGATAAGACAATAAAAGCCGAAGGATTATGTAAGCTTTTCGTTTACCTTACGCTCTCGACCTATGGAGTAAATGGATTCGTTCTGCTCCACGCGTAGATTGGTCACCATCCAGAAGGTGTATGTGTATACATATATGAAGGTGACTGGTTTTGAAAAGTACGTAGACAAGACTGGAAACACATGTTTTCGTAAATGTGATCATCTAGTTTTGTGTAACGGTGCAATTACGAAGTTGTTTCCGAATTTACCCACATATCTAAGTTGTGTGAGTGGAACTAAACTAACAAATTGACAAGAGAAAAGAGAACAACTAATGCTCGCCTTAAAATAATAAAAGAGGATGAAAAGAGAAATATGAAGAAACTTAATGCAGGATTTTCCTAATTTTACAGATAAATTAGGTATACAAGAAAGTTTCTAAAGTGGAAAAAATGGGCAATATTTAGAAATGATTCGTGTTGTATGGTGTTAATGTTTGTCAGAAGTGCAATGCTAGAAGTTGTATTCAGAGTAGAAAATGCAGTGCCAGGAAACAAGTACACATAAGGCGAGCCCATAAATTGCAGAAATTTTCAGTACAGAAGAGGATACGAGGTCGGAAAGTGCAACCAATGCTGGAACACACCTCTGATGAGGTTAGAACGTTTTAAAAGTTTAATGCTGTTTTTCTCGCTTTCTTTTTCTCAGCACTTTCACGCAACTAAAAAACTCCTTGCGACAGAGTTCTTAAGGGATTCTTTTGAAAATTTCAGGATGTGTTGTTATTCATATAAGGCTCCAAAATTGCTCTGGGTTTTGATATCAGCCAAGTAATATTGAACATATTCACATTCAAATGCCGATGGAAAGTTAAAAAAACTTGAAATCTGTAACTAGACATATTTAAAAATTTCTAGATACTAAAGTACTGGTGTAAAATCAAAATCCAGAGCAATTATGACTTTCAGGGGCATGAGGCATCAGATCACCAAGTTTCATGCCAAACATTAAAAAATTGTTACGCAAGGAGCATTTTTAATCAGAGTATCTTTATAATCAATTAAAAGTTTTTAATTGAAAAACTATTTGACTTACATACTTCAAATTTTGTGCAACTAGATATCTAAACACTATATTAACGTGGTTAGAATTTGGTACTGCTAGCATACAAATTGCAGAATTTCCTAAACTCACCCCTACCTCCCCTTAAGAGAAGTAGTGCTTTTGTGTAATCAGTTAGGGCTAAAATGTATAAAAGTACCTAAATATAAGTATATTTGTAAACCCTTTCTTATTATATCCAGAGTGAAGTGTTGTGATGTGATTAGACTGGACAGCAGCTTGTCATCAAACCCCTAGATATCTGAGAAAACTGTCTTTCTCTTTTCAGTCTGTTAATAGATGAAACCCATATAAAAGGGACATTACATTATAGAAATGGGAAAGTGTCTGGGATTGCTGTAAATAAAGGAAAATTATATTCAAAAAGTGTAGTAGCTTTTTAAATGAATGCTTCTTTGGTAATTTCACATAGGTGATACGACTTCTTGATGTTAAACAATTTACAGGATCAGATTTAGCAGAAATGTGTAAAAAATGTATATGAACTTCAGACTTTTGTCTGTCACTTGCCAAAGATTCAGGAAGTAATTTATGTTTTAAAATTAAAAATAGTCTGGTATAGTGGTTTGCTCTACATAGGGGTCCAAAGCTATATACTCTCTCTCTCTCTTTTATAACACTCAGTGTCTTGAAAACAAGATGATATAGAGGTACAATTTGGCGTAGTAATGAAGTTTAATGCTCAGGTATCAGTCACTTTGTGTGTTCATTGTGATCACAATCAGTCGCACTAGAGCGTCCATGGCTGTGAATTGCTGAGGGGACAATGGTTAATGGCTGCGCACGATAGTTCGATGGATTCTCTTAATGCTTTCAATGCATCTGGATTTTGCCCACAGATGTCACCCCTAAGATCCCCCATACAAAAAAGTCCTGAGGAGTTATATTGAAATATAATATTCACTATCAGCAACATACCAGTCAATAATTAATTACTCAATGGCGAAGAAAGACTTTTCATACAAAGTGAACAGTAGAAGGAAATTGAAAACACTGCCGTGAACTCTTCGTGTAGACCAAAATGTCTATTAAATAATGAGGTATTTAATGCCTGTGTTTGAGGTTTTATTTTACTGACGTGTCCCTTGCCCCGTACTCCCCAACAAAAAGAATGCGATACGGAAGCAGGCTTAAAAGAAAATGCCCAGCGTGTAATCACATTTCAGTAGTTATGCATTGTGGCAAAGTTAATAAATTAGTTGCCTTTAAAATACAAAAGTCATGTGGTGGTTTTCAGGAATTTAACACATGTGTAGCAGTACGGCAACTAATTCGCTGGGTGAAGTTGTCGAGTACGTGGTCATAAGCAGTCAGCTAAACTAAAACATTTTGTTGTGGGGCAACCACGCTTATACTAATGGGTTACTCTTCTATTAAAAAGAGCCATACAAATTATTTGCAAACTTTTGTGTGAACTAATCGTTGTAAACCACTTCTTCACTCTGTGTGTGTGTGTGTGTGTGTGTGGGTGGGTGGGTGCGTGGGTGCGTGCGTGTGTGTGTGTGTGTGTGTGTGTGTGTGTGTGTGTGTGTGTGTGTGTGTGTGTGTGTGTGTGTGTGTTCTTTTACAGCACGTGAAAATTCCATACACATAGATGTCATATTTATTATTTGTTCCATTTATAACCATTCAACAAGGACAACAGATCTACTCGGTGATTCTTATAGAACCGAAACCAGAAAACTAGTTGTACATTAGAAAGTGGTGGGTGCATTAATTTCAAACTACTTTTAAAACGTGGCAATCAAAACAACACACTAAATATAGTATATTCCCACTTGTTTATTGTGCGTACGCAGAGGGTCACAAAATCTTTTGGTGCAATCAAGCTCTAGATAATGTTTAAAGCCGACATGTCCATCGAAGACCACAATCCGGGAACTGCAAAGGACAGGACCTCACCTGGATAAACGTGGCCATCAATGCCAGAGAGAATTGTAATTATTCCGCGTTGCGGACCGCAGCGTTCAGCTGAAAGGTCTGTGAGTCGATTTTTGCAAAAATCGATAGTTGTTCAACACCATAAAAGCACTGCAAAAAATCACATAAGCATATATTCAGGCGTATAAAATAATGGCGAAGCAGCAAGTAAAGGAGCCTGATAAAGCAAAAGAGAATTAAAACTACTTTTCTTTAAGCCGTCATTTAGAATAACACAAGAATGTTGGACTTTACGTGTTGGTCAGATGAGTCATGGTTTTATCAGTCGGGTTAGGTCCACTCCCAGAATACAATTTACTTATTGGTGAATTGTGAACCCACTTGAGATACAAGAAACGTGCTCAACGTGCGGAGTATGTGTTCCGCATCAGCTTTAACAATTATGGAGCCAAAGACTTTACGAGATTCGTTTGTCACTACTCCTTGCAGAACGACTTTAACAGAGGTTGTTAAGCAACTTCATGTTATGAACCAAACAAGGATTTTTTCAGCAAGATGGAGTATCTTGTACTCGTCAAATGAGTCACTGAACACAACTTCTAATTATTTTGACAATGGAGTCATTTCTCCCGGTCTTTGGTTACCACGAGTATTCGATCCTACTTAGGCAAACTACTTCCTTTGGGGCTATCTCAAAGTGTCCCGCTAAGAAGACTCCTTAAAATTTCATTACTGTAAGTTAATATATTTGCTATTTGTTAAAAAATTAGGTTAGGTTCTAAAGGAACAATGCTGCTTATATACTTGATACCGTGTAAATGTACCATGGCACAAAATAGGCTGGATAAACAGTAGCGTGAACACGCAGCAGTCGCGTCCTCGTTAGTAGCAGATCTGATATTGGAATGCTTGGTTACCTTCAGCAGTGAGTGACCATAGTTGTGCAGTTGTTCAATGACGTACTGCCTTCAAGTGGAAGAGGATGTTGTAAGCAAAGTGCAGAACGTCCGTGGATCAAAACTGAGGTCGTAGTGCTCAAGCATGTAGCGTTTCCATATCGTACAGTGGCAACATGGGTCAAGTGTTCAGAACAACTCTCGTTGAAAATGATCCCAAACACACATTTCAGGTCCTTGCTTCCGTGTTGACTGTTAATCGCAAGTGGACTGCACGTGAATTAGACGCAGAAGCACAAAACCGCACTCCATGATCTGTGGGATATTGTTGGGTTCCGCAAAATTGCAGCGATCACACAGGAGTTGCCGAGCCTTACTGTGGATAAAATCTGGACTCCTCCTTACGCACCACATTTTCAAAACTGCAGTCAAATGAGTTGAAACATCTCGCCTCTCCTTGTTCAAGGTTACTCAACATGGTTTGAAGGTGTTGATTATTCCAGGGCGAAGTAAAAGTCAAACAGCAAGCCGTTTTAGGTGCATTTTGTTGAGGTAATGATGGCAGAACCGCAGCTCTACTCGTTTTATTGTTGTGTGGACATTGGAAAGTTTCGCTGTCTGTGTCCCTCTCTTTCATTTCCCTCTGCATCACTAGGTTCTCTTCCGCACAGATTCTTCCACTCTCTCTCCCTTTATCGCCCTTGCCCCTGTTTCACCCTTCGTTATATAATACTTATTAAAGAAACGTCACGTGATGTTCAAGAAACAGGAATACAGTAACTGCATTTGGTAGCGGGTATTAAAAGGATGGGTATTCATTACGAGTAAGAAAATTACACTCAATAGTTTACACTACATTCTATTTCATATTATACATGTAATGACGTTGCTTTTATCGAAACTCAGTTTTTGTGTTTAAATATTTTCGCTGCAAGTTAAAAAAACTGTTAATATTGTAATGTTTGTTTTATTTAGATTGGCTTTAGAAGGCTTTGAAAATTAGATTTAAGTTTATCGCAATTTTTTTAAAAACAATTTAAAGACGTAAACTTCCACTGCAACATAATGTGAAACAAATATTGTTGCGTAGTTTGTGTTGTTATACTACTGTGAAATATTGTCCGGTGGTAACTTGAAATTTACCAATGTTAAATACTTCCATTTGTATCTTGGTCAACTGTATCGGGAAAAAAACTACTGATCTGTAATGTTCAACTACTCCTACTATTTTCAGTTTTGAAACAAACTTTGACACATTTGGAGCAAAACATACTATAATTTCCTTAAATGTCTCCGAAGCCTAGTACGTTAAAAGAAAAGAAAGAAAAAAGATACCGATTGTGTGAAGGTCACCGTATTGACCCCCGGTTCTCTCTCTCTCTCTCTCTCTCTCTCTCTCTCTCTCTCTCTCTCTCTCTCGTTTCTTTTCTTCGATATGAGTATCTGATACCGGCTATTTAATAACCATGACGTAATGAATCAAATGTCAGATTTGCCATTGAGGAAATGTCTTGGTGTATGCATCAAATCATGATATACTATGATCATTTAAACTACGTAGAAGGGGAGAATTCCTGGTTTGGCTACCGAAGGGCTCAGGAAACTGGCATAGCACATAATCACACACATTCACTGCCTCTATCTGTTATGGATATAATCAAACCAGTGTTTAGAGACCTAACTCAAGATGATCTTCTGAAAAAATGTCTGCATGGACAAACACAGAATGCAAATGAGAGTTTTAATAACTTTTGGAGCAGAGTGCCAAAAACAGTATTTGTTGGATCAGCTGTGTTAAAAATTGGGGCCAGGGAAGCTGTAGTGTCATTTAATGATGGAGTAATTGACAAAGTGAATATTCTCCAAAATATGAACGTTGGTTGTGGTAGCAATATGAGAGCGGCTCTCATTAAAGTGGACAAGAAAAGGTTGGAGAAAGCAGAAGTCTCATTTCTAGAGGCAACAAAGGAGGCTAGAACAATAAAAAGGAATAAAAAGAGGAAACTGGATGAGAGGGAAGCAGAGAATGAGAATGACTACAGTTCTGGACAATTTTGAGGTAAACAGCAGTATATTAAAATTGACTTTTATTGCATTCTAAACTTAAAGTTGGATTTTCTCAAAACTAAATTTTCTTTGCTTTATGTTCCTTTTTCTCTGAAAGTAGTGGGCCAATCATAGTGAAACTTTGCAGGAATATGTAAATGTAATGTATGCTTAGTGTGAACTAGAACCATCAATGCATCTTGAATAATATGGACATTAGTGAATATTATTAGTAAAAAAATGTGAATTTTTCCTTCGAGTATATTTTTTAATGAATTATAATTTTTTTTGAAAGCTGTAATTAAGATATTGGATTCATTGTAGGTCACATTAAAGAACTTATTACTAAGGGTGTCTGTGGTAAATTTCAAAGCTGTATCATGGACAATTTTTGCAAAAAACGAACATAAAGTTCTAGTAAAAATAATATATAACCTCGGGATAAAAAGCTGATTTAAGAAAGTTACTTATCATATTTACACCAAATTTGTATTGTGTATGTAGCATGTAGTAGTGTACGTGTAAATCAAATTTGGTTAGTTTATCTGCAATAGTTTAAGAGAAACTTAGTATTCAGTAAAAGGATACACTTTAGCATATTTCAGTCACCTTCTCCTCTTAAGAGCGCAAAACGAGTAAATTAAAAAGTTGTGAACAATTTAATGCCTTATTGATCACTACCTTTTAGGGTTTGTGTATGTAAGTTATGTGCGTGGGCGTGTTTTGTGCATACGTGCACGTGTTCCTGTGCGTGTGCGCGTATGAGTTTACTTTTTGATTCCAGAAAATATTTCTTTCATGTAAAATTTAGAAACTGCGTGATATCATCATTAACTGAAAATGCACTTGTCTGGACATCTGGTCACGGTAGCTCAACGGTAATGCATTGACACGAAAGCAGAAGTGTTGTGGTTCGTATTGTGATGGTAGTATTGTAATTTTCACATGTGATTGAATCTTGTAACCTTAGACCATACACTGCAGTAAGTAATCCTAACGGTGTGATGACTAGAAGAACTGCAAGTCGCCATGACTTCGCAATAGCGGTTCAGCTGGATGCATAAACCCAATGAGAGAAGTGTAATGGTCCTTCGACTGCTTTGTTACATTATGCCAGGGATAGGTATGGCCTCCACTGGTCAAAAAGCACGGAAAATTGGAACACGAGTAGTTCAGGATGCACATGAGATGAATCATTTTTATAAAAAGGCGTATTTAATAATATCTGAAAGAGTAACCCGAGTGAAAGTGAAAACAGATTAGACTCAGGTATCTGTATAATGTGTGACGCGTAAATAAATTAAAAGTGTATAGTTAAAAAGCGTCGAAAGGGGGTGATTTTGTTCTTAAGAGAAACTGATTTTATACTTTTGCAGTAAAGCATTCTACTCGGACTGAAGCAGGGTTCCGTCACTATGCTATATTACAAAATAAAGTAGATTGTTTGGGTGAAAACGTTGAAATTCACATTTGTTTGCATATCAGTAACATTTAATCGCTTTTCCCCGAAAATCAGGTGTTTTGGATTGTTTCACTCTTCTTGCCGATGGGCCAACTATACATTTTGAGCTTTCTATCCCGATAGAGAATTTGTGATGATGAAGATCGTAGTCTTGGTGATGGCCCTTAAAAGAAGAAACTGCTGCTATCAAATGGGGAACTATGAAGATGTATTACATATAGTGTATAACATATGAACTGCACATCTTGAGAAGTTTGGCTTTAAGTACCTAGGCACCTAAGATGATGAAAATAGTTGCGATTAAAACTTTAACACACTTAAACAAAGCCTTAAATAAATAAAAACGCTTCTCTGGTACATTAAAAGTAGCTTTAATAAGTTAGGTTATAAAGCCTCTTTACATTTGTATGTTCAGGTGAACGTGTTAATCTCGAGTCAGACAATTGACAATGCACACTGACTTCATGGTTCTCATGATTTTCCTTGATCAAGGTTCAGTCAGGAGAAGTTTTGACTAAATGAAATCAGGTACCAAGCCATTTGAGGAAAGCATAACCATACAAATACTTAGGGCAGTTGAATTGTAGACTTAAAGGAGACATGAAAAGCAACATCCAAAAATAATACCCACGTCGTATGGTTAAAGTGTCCTATAATACAAGGTGTTGCTTCCAGCATGTTAACCTGACAACATTACATTTCAAAAATTGTTGACATGGCATTTAACACCATATCGAACAATTGTTCTTGAGTACTGCTTTAGCATCACACAGCTTGCTGCAAAGAGATGTTGAATACTGTCGCGGCATTACAACATTACTGTCATTTATACCTACAATTGGGAATGGAACACACGGGAGTGCCTGAGTGACAGCTGTGGACTGCCCTTGAGAAAGCAGCAATGCTGACACCGCAAGTGACACGTTCATACGTAATCACGTGAATGTTCATGACATTCCAGTGTTGAGGATCAGCATCAAGTCGCAACGAGATCATGGATATGGAAATTTAAATGGGCAGAAGTGAAAGGCGAAGGCTGTAGTTCGATATTCACTGAGGTCAACCTCATTCATAATTGAGAGGTAACAAATGCATCAAGTCATTTTAATGTTCGTCTTGCATTTGAGTTTAGTGTTCTTATTTCTGATTGTTTCCTTTTGTAGCAAAGAAAGCTAACTTTTGTTTGTGAGATACCCATTGATGTGAGAACTGCATATTTGGATAAAACCTGATATAGAGGGCGCGTCTGATTCTATCCTTAATTTCATTAATCGGTTTTATGATGCGTATTGACATTGTTATTTAATCTCGGTATGATGAGGCAATAGCAGTAAGCACTCACTTTTCATTTGAGGGTCCTTAGAGCGGGGATAGCAATGTCTATGACTCTGCCTTAAACCTTTAGTGACTGGATGGTTGCATACGTGTTGCAGTTTTGGTGGATACATATGTTGTACTCGTGCACAGGTCGCAGTAATGAGTTGCAGAGAAAGGACACAACCTTCAACCAGGCTTTTCAAGGTCTCAGATAAAAAGATGTGCATAATCTCTTACGTGATTAGTGAGGATTGGAGTTGCACTCTACCAAAGCTACAGTTCAGTAGTGGTGGTAAAGTACACGTAAACAATGAGAGTATTGGTAGTATTGGTGGCATTGGTAGTGAAAGAAACAAAATAGAAAATATAACGAATTAAGAAACTTATTGAGAACTTCAAACATAATGGTCACCGAAAACTATGTTCATGAACGTAGTGACTGTGATCAAAATTAAAATTGTACTTTTCAGTTCAAAATAATGTTACTCGTGATCACCATCAGTGGCTTCGATCTGAACTGTTGTTAGAGAGGCTTCCAAATGTTTTTGAAGACACTGATGTTGTCATCCTCCCTCACTTCCGAGAAGTTTCAAAGTTCAACGTTTCCGGTTTGTAGAGAAATCTAGTAAAACATAATCACAGAAAGCGTAAACAACACGATCGACATGAAGCAACGCCTAATGGGTATGCAACACACCTAACGCACAGGTAATGCACGTAGGTTATTAACTGACCAATTCTACCAAGAAAACTACCGTTTTTGTTGTTGTTGTTGTTGTTGTTGTTAACGTCCTCCAACGTGATGTCATGTCGGACGGTGAGCGACTGAAATGTGTGAAATGATGGAGCCCGAGGTCCATGGAGCTTTAAGTTATATCAGGATAAGGGAAAACCTCGGAAAAAAACTTTTATTCGGATAACTTACCCTAAGAGAGATTCGAACTCGCGAGGTCTTGAACGTGAGGACGACACGCTAACCACGCTACAGAGGCGGGCGGGAGGAAAACTACCGTAGTCTACACTTACGGTGGTCTACGGTAGCCTACGATAGTTTTACAGCTTTAGTGAGGGTACAGGTGATTATGGAGGGAAACAATAACGACATGAATTAAAAAAATTATTTTGTTGTTTAACGACGCTGTCAATTGCCAGGATCACATCAGCGTCGCCGGTGTGCCGGAATTTTGTCCCGCAGGAGTTCTTTTACACGCCAGTAGATCTACTGACATGGAGCTGTCGTTTTTAAGCACACTTAAAAACCATCGGCCTGGGCCGGATTTGAACCCGCGACCTTGGGAACAGTAGGCCAGCGTCTAACCAACTGAGCCACCCATACCGACATAACGACATGAAGATTGAAAGCCACCAACGGACCACCCGAGACAGCTGATACTGCGGAAAAAGAAGGAAAAAATAAAGAAAAATAAACTAACATTACTGGCGAAAACAACAATCTGCAATTAAGGCTCCAGGGTATGTAATGGATGTTCAACATGAAAGTATTGACAGGATACTAGCTGAACATTTTTTCCTTCACGCTTTCCTCTCATAATTAGCAAATGCCAGAGGTAGGTACCCCAAACATAGGCCTTGA
>CM060964.1:150062704-150147704 GCA_030765045.1 Tenodera sinensis
CGGCTCATTCTTCCGTTTTGATGCCTCTACTATTCACTGTCTTCGCCAGTAATATGGTCAACTTCACTTTACACGTGTTCACATTGTATTTGATGAGCTTGTAGTCGGATTTTAAAGCGACGATTTTCGATTTAAAGGTACAAAAGGCGGAAAAGAATGCTAAAATGGGGGATACAAAATTATTTGTAATGGATGCACATTTATTTTATCTTTCACCTTCATTAAAACGATCTGAACTTGATCGAATTTAGCATTTCTACGTGCTTGAAGGTCAGATTCTGTCTCTTTCAATGCAAAATGTCTTTGTACAAAAAAATACCTTTCAACATGATCAGAAACCAGCGGTGAATACCTGGTTCTAACTCTTAATTCTAACTCACTTCACTAGCTTCTTTTTTTTTTTTTTTCTATCTTTGAATTTTTAGATAAAATTTGCTGAGGTTGTTTTCGGGATAGGCTTGGAGCACGTTGGCAATCTGTACTACACCCCAATGGGACTCTGTACATAAAACACTCCTCTAGTCGTGTGATGGCCTCTGTAACAGAGGACATATCCTTACAGGAATTGCATGATATAACGCTCCAGGATATATCACTTGAGACCGAAACAAACTGGTAGGATTTTTGAAAATTATAGAAAATGTAGAATGTGATCAGTGAGAGAAAGATGGAGTAGTTGAAAACATAATTTGCGTTTTATAAGCTAATATGCTCCATGAACTGAAAATTCATTAAGTTCCGCTATGTGAGCGCCTTCTTTGCTTTAATCTGGGGTGAATACACATGCCAATGTTGGCACTACTATCGTAAGCGCGACTAGAAGCTGCTTCAGATATCGCTGTGTATCTACCTGGAATCTTTACTGGCTCGCTGCATTCCTGCCAGTTGGTGCACAAACTGTAGCTGTTTAATGGGTGGTACTCAGCTTGTAAGTTTCTATATTGGAGTCATGAGTTGTGTGCAAGTAGTTGTTTCGAATAGTGCTTTCATCATGAACGGATATTTCAGTATACTTTTTAAGACAATACTCATGGTAAGCATATCGACTCAGTGGAGAACAATGCCACATTGTACAGATGTAACCGTGATGTCGGTGAAAAAGAAGATTCTTTGTGTCAGCCTTTTGCAATGATACCTGAGTGAGTGTCTGCATCATAGCTTTCCCAACAATATCTCCGTTTTTCTCATACTACTTAGATGTTGCATTATTCTTTGTATGTTTTTCGTCTATTTTAATATTTACATCACACAACGCACATCGAATAATTGTTATCTGTTTGGTTGAAATAATTTGTGGATATTGTAGCCACATTCTATAGCTCGTTGCTGCGCTTGTAAGCGCTTGCCATTTAAGTCATATTTAGTAGTACGAGACGTTGTTACACTCAAAGTTCAAACAAACCTAACTGTTACATAACAAAACGACCTACTAGTGAAGATGTGTTCAATAACGTTAAAGAAATAGAGAGGAGAAAGTTTCACACTGATATGGTCTGTGATTCGCTAATGGGTTCTTAAGCCTTGTAGCTGGAAAAAATATGAAGGAAAGAGACACAGAAGTATTTTTTGTTGAAGGCCAGTTAGTTAGTATTTGGTGGTAGTCTTATATGTACCTGTCATGTATCCAATCATGTCGAGTCCAGCATTCATTGTGGTGCAAGGAACTATTTGTCAATGGTGAGCCAATTAAAAGAATTTGAGACTTTTCCACTAAACTATTGGGCAATTTACGGCATTTTAAACAAATATATTAATAGAAAGGGTGTCGGATTGGAAAATTATCTAAAAAGGGGTACAGAGCCTATAAATGGAAACGGGAAGGTTGAAATTGTGTAATCTGGGAGATGAACACACTTAGTAATGCTCATTTTAACTATATCACATTAAGAGCTCCCTTTAAAATCTGACCCCTGCGATGACATAGCTAGGTGTCTTAGTAACACATTATGACCTCGATAAGGTAATTATCAGATTACCAACGTCCCTCAATACTCTGCTCTTTGATTCAAAACTGGAGGATTTCAATCTGTCTCTCTCTCTCTCTCTCTCTCTCTCTCTCTCTCTCTCTCTCTCTCTCTCTCTCTCTCTCTCTCTCTCTCTCTCTCTCTCACACACACACACCACGCACACAGTGAACCTATGATTTTTCCCTGCTGTTGTCCTATTGTTCCATCAATTTACAATCCGGTCCGATACTCTGGAAGCAGGCAGATTGCACTATTAAATACCTTGGCATCTGCTTCGACCGTCGCTTGCAAATTAAACCTCGCTTACTGCAGGTAGTGTAAACTCCTGTACTCAATCACAAATTACTCTGGAGAGTACCGGGTACTCTCCCTTTTGTACATGTACGTATTTGTTTCGTCCATTGCATATATATGTTTTCCAATTCCAATTGAATTGCATTCAAGATTCATCGGCTACAGGTATTCCAAAATAAAGTTTACAGCTCATACTGAATGCCCATGGTATGTACCCAACACCCGGTTGCAGCATGAACTGATTCAGGACTCAACATATCTCATTCGTGTTTTCATCGCTTCCACTTAGTAGCCAGCGATATTTCTCGTTAGTCAGGGCAGCTGCAGTTCCTCGGATCAGAATTCGCTGTTCTCTTCCTATAGTGCCGAGGAACAAGATCTTAAGTGCAACAATCATTTATGCTTTAGTGTGGTGTACTGTTTATCCCAGAGGTCTCTTGTGGGTGACTTCCTTTTTTGTTATTATTTACTATCTTGGATTGCAACATTAAATTGAATTAAAAAATTAATATTCTTATTAGTTGTGTCATAACAGCGGTTCTAAAACTTTGCCTCTTGTTTTACCTTGGATACTTCTGCGCCCCCTCCTCCCGCAAAACAAATAGAAAGAAAGATGATAACTCAATATACTCTATTTGAGTTTCCATGGATTTACCGTCAACCAACCTCGAAAGGGAATTACTTGCTTTATGGATGATACTCAACCTTATCTATAATGGCTCCATGAATTGTTTCAAAGAGTGCTCTCATCTAATAGATATTTGAGTATATTTTTCTAAGACAATCTTCACTGCAAGCATAGTGACTTAATGGAGGTGAATTCCACATTGTACGGGCTATCGATGTCATTGTAGCGTTACCTTAACGTTTGCGGCGGGTAGAGGAGTGGGGGGTTACCACAATTTGGTAATGGCTACACTAAAAGATGCTTTTAGCCAAATAATATCCTCAAACATACTCTTAAACGTTAAGATGCGTTCTTAAACTTTTTATGCATTAGAATTTTATTATAAGTGGAAGTACTAATTAAAATGCGGTTTAATAAGGCGAAGGATAACATCTACATGTTTGCTTCATCTGCAGTTGAAGTACTTATTGTTAATTGGTGTTCAAATGTGCGCACTTTCTTCTGGCGCAGGTGCTCTCGGTAATAGACATTTATCCTTCCTTATATTCAATGACAGAAACTCGAAGGTAGCCGAAGATGGTGGAAACCACTGCAATTCTGTGACGGAGGATTACGATTACCCAGCCGGAGGGGCCTCCAGTCACGAAGCATAGCACCGCATGTGTTTCCAACGTGACCGAGGCCCCTATCAAGGATGGACCCCTAATGAATCCAGAACAAAACCAATTCTGATACCGACCGACATATCCCGCCTAAGCAATCGTCAACTTTGGGATCGTGGAATGAAAGGTACCGCTTCCAGGAAGGAGTCCCAGCCGGTTAGGTAAGGACCAGGGAGCGCAAATAGCAGCGTCCTGCCGTAAAGCCTGTATATATAGGTTTATCATATATATATATATATATATATATTCTTTCTTTCTTTCTCTCTCTCTCTCTCTCTCTCTCTATATATATATATACATAATTATTAAGGCATTGAGATTATTATTTTGCAATGGAATACATCTGGATGCTTATGTGATACGTATATTGCAACTGGTTCGTTACAAAGCTTAACATATTTTTTTCTGTTTTCATTGTGGCTCCTACATTGCTCACAACAGCATACGTTGTTTGAACATATTGATATCAGAAGATAAAGATTTAGAGCAAACTTTGATCAGCCAAACCACTGGAAATGTTTTCCCCTGGGTTGAGGATAGCAGTTAACTGCAAATATTTCCTTCATGTTTATCTACGTAGCTGTTGACTTTTATACAATGCCATATTTTCGACCGTGATCCGCGCTGCCGACGGAGGGTCCCAGCTGCTTGCCGACTGAGTCAAATAGGTGTATCATGCAAACGATAATTGCAATAACCACATACCTTTGTCACAGGAGGTGTTGGAAATGATGTCCCTGTGCCGCCACACATCTGTCACACCTTTTAAGAAAATTGGCACTCATTCGCATTAATTCATATTCTGAAATTGCGGCAATTGCTCTTCGTATATTGTCTTTCAGTTCTTCCAACGTATGAGGGTTGTTCCGATGCACTTCATTCTTTAAGTTCCCTCCTAAATAAAAATGACATACCGTAAGATTTGGGGATCGCGCTGGCCATATTCCTTTACTGGTGACTGTATCTTCAAAAGCTTCTTCAATTAATTCCAACGAGAGATCTGCTTATGTGCCATAGCCGAATCTTGTTGAAAATATGCCTGTTTACATTCAATGCACCACAATTCTTCCAGGAATGGTGTGATAATGTTCTCCTGTATCTCTGCCCATTAACATAATTCTCCATGCATTCACAGCACACACATGGGCCCTAATGACCAAGTTGTCGACGGGCCCTTAAACCCAATACACTCACTCACTCACTCACTCATTCACAGCACACCAGACACCAATTTTTACTTTTTCTACTGGTAAGTAGAGGAAGTATTGTATTCCACCCAAAAACTTCATGTCGAGATTTCATCGGAAATATATGCTTTGAGACTCCCTGAATGAAAAAACGCATTCTTGGAAAAAGGTCCGCGAGCGCGCGCGTGTGTCTGTGTGTCAGCCTGTGGACAGCATAACTCAAAAACGAAAAGTCGGTTAGAAACCAAAGTTGATATTTAAGTTTAATGTCTTTCAAGGATGTGACACGAAGATTTTGAAGAAAATAGCCCCACCCTACACTACCCTTTACAGGGAAAACTTTTCGAAAATTTTGATTTTCTTGAAATTTCTCTAACGATTTTGATTATAATGTCATGTTTAAGATATTTGTATGACAAATTAAATGTCTATTTTGAATTTTCTGGCTATGGACTATCTAGTCCTGTTTACTCTGGATGACTTTTGAATGACTCGTAAACCGTAAGAGATAGACAAATTCTTAATATATAAAAAATGTAGATCTCGCTAAAACACACAATTTATGTCCAAATAATTCTTTGTAGAGTGAACCATTTTGGAGATATTCCTTGTTATTTGTGTCAGATTCGGAAAACTTGAAACTTTCGTGAAATGGAACATTGTTGTTCATTGTTTTGTATGTTAAGCGTGCAAAGAGAACGGGATCTCAAAACTTTAAAAGATTTGACTATCGCTCACAGCCTTCTGTATTCTAATATTGCGCTTGCACCTACAAGGAAATAAGCAATAAGATAATTTGTACAAATGCTTATCTCAACTAACACGAAGAAGATAGAAGTATAAGACTTTGTAAGAATGGTTAGTACAAGAGTAGAGAAAGTCCTGTGAGTGCAACACATCAGATTTTTTAAAAGATTACGAATCGCGCCTCTATGAGTGGCACGGACATCAGGGGATCTGTCTCTAAATACCCAAGCCACTTGTCTACAAGAGTTTGTTCCCACATACGAATCATACATGAAGATTCTGTGTTGTAAAGTAAGTTCACTTTTTGACATTATTACAGTCCAAACACTGGAACACGTGCGCTCACAATGCACCAACTCGCAGAACTGGCAGGCAGCAGGGGAACTAGGAAAGGGGAATGAACCGATCTGCTGCCTGTTGGCACTCCGCCGCCCTCCCACGGATCAAGGTCGAAAATAAGGCACTGTATAAGCATTAGGGTTTGTTTTCCCCATATTCCAAAGCTAAAATTCTCATGAAAATTGTTTGTGCGCTTCACACCATGAAATTCACACTAGCCATGAAATTCCATCAGGCCAAAGCGGATACACGATCACTATCCAGTGAAGTGAGCAGGTAATATTAATGCACTAAAGGCAGAAGAATTCAGATAATGCACAAATAATATCATAATGCATTCTTTTCCCCTGTGTGAATAAAAGGAATTAGCTTGAATACTAGGATTACTCGAATAATATTTGCCTTAGTTTCCTTTTGCAAACAGTAAGTCAGCTGTATCCAATAAATATCTGTAAAGAAAGATTTAAATTCCCTAGTTAAAGCAGGTAACCAAAATACACTTGATCCTCCTGAATGGGATCCTCTCTCGGTCCATCAGAAGACAATAACTCTACCTGCCTTGGTGAGGGGAAGTGCTCCACTATGTTATAGTGCGCGACCTTGAGCTACTACCTGACGGGTAGGGGCGGGTCCGCTAATGGTCCAACCACAGTCACTCTTTACTGCCTAGTCTCTCAAAATCAGTTATACTTTTGAAATATGGAAGAGTTTCCACAGAAATGTGGAAAATATCCTTATATGTTCAGCCGCCCTTGCTTTGCTGCTTTTCGTGTTGATACAAGCGGGTGTTGGGGAATATTGCAATCCAGAATTTAAATAGGAAGCTTCAATGGTAAAGGTTTTGAGATTAGGCAATTAAGGATTACCAATTACCATGTGGAATATAGCGCTATCTCTTTCTACTTTCCGTGTTTCAGCTTAACCTCACACACTATAAGAGATTCGCTTATGTCCACAACTGTGGCAAGGGGAAAAAATAACAAAACAAAAAACCCAGCAATTTTCATGAGCCATCAGTTCATCCCAATGCAATGTTCCCTGTCACCTTAAATTTTATTCTGCACGAATGACTTCGTTAAAAAATATAATGAGCTAGCATTTCCATCAATACTGCATCTTTCAACCGTATAACAGTTTTCAGAAACTTAATAATTTGGTTGTTCTTTTAGCAGCATCCACGAACGTTTTTGAAAAAAAAGAGACATTTTATATACCTTGTGGTTAAATATTAGACTGCTGCACTCCAAAATGCAACTACAGAGATCTCATATTTTTTCGCTGATTGACTTGTACCACTATTTAAGCTGCACTTGACATTAAGGAATTTAAAAGCCTGAATTTGTACTTTTATTCGGGCTTTTCATACCTTCTCTAACAATGCTAATATTTCACATATAGAATTGTCCTTTGTTGAGTGCTAAGAATAGGTTTATATAGCACAGTTATTTGGGAGTTGTACAAGCAAGTGATAGCAAGCTCCTGAATGTTACGCCCGCAGAATCACTCAATTACCTTAAAGTAGGCAACATGGAAGTGAATATATGAAGATGAAATATTTTCATCAATACCTGCAGGGAACACGTCACTGGAAAATGTAAGGTACCTATTATGTGCTAGACGAGTGTCTTGTAATTGCTCCCTGTGCTAAACGGATTAATTCCTCCAAAATTACACTTTTATATTCTCAGCTCCATATGTAGAACATGCTGACATTGTGTTTTGTGTTTTGATAAAATTAGCTAAACAATTTTAGAACGCGTCATCTTTTTTTTGGTTTTGCACATCTTTAGCATTTAATAATTTGTTTTGCAAACGCCCTTCATTTACTTAAAAGCACAGAACTACCACAGGAAGAATCTTTTGATGACCGTGGTCCTGGCATTAGTACCAATCACGAATAGTTTAGCTTTAATTAAATGGGTACACACTACAGTAATTTAAGGGCAAGTTTGCTGTGGCAACATGAAACAATAGTACGTCTTCCGCTGCTGCCACGGTTTTTATTTCAAATGTTTAAGTATTTACGAAAATGAGGTCACTTGGCGGATTGCAGCTGCTGAGTGGAGATTCCTTTTGTTTGTGAATGTACACCACTCCCATGGGACACAGATACAACACAGTTGCACACTTTACATTCAGCACAATGCTGTCTCTTTCCCGCCCCGGAGCAAGTACTTTTTTAAACTCTTTTGAGAATTTTCACTGCCTTGTTGCTACCGTAATCCGAGATTTGTACTTTTATAAACTAAGAATCAGGAAATATACAAAATAAAATATGATCCTCTTCATCTGTTTACCCTCCGCGTATGGGGGACTTACAACCCCAGGAGTTACAGTTAGTGCCTGGGGTGAGATACCTGTCGAGGAGCAAACACTGGATCAGTCCGAAGCCTAGTAAGAGTGAGGAAGGAAATGATATGAAATGAGGGTGAAATGGATGAAAGCAAAGGTGACGATAGAGTAGCGCTGGAATGACTGTCGGGGAGACCACCACCTTGTCCACCACATTTCCACATACGGTCTCCTGGGATCGAACCCGGGCAGCCTTAATGAGAGGCAAGTAGTCTAACAATTCGGCCATGGAGCCACAAATATGCCGTTATGACTTAAAACTTAAAAATTATACACAGTAAAAAATACGACCTAAAAAGGTAAGGTTTTAGTTATCAAATAAATTAGTGACTTAATAGCAAGGAAGCATTTATTTAAGAATAAAATATACATGAGAAACAAGTTGAACCACAGAATTTAATGTTTCAATTTGGTTTCTATTTTATAAAATGATCAGTATTACATAGTACACGTATGCTGTAATTTGTTCACATGGGTCTTTTTGCTTCAGTTTATGAGCTCTGAGTTGCAATATACAATTAATACCTTCAGCAAATTTTCTGTTAAAGGAGATGTTCCATTGTGTGCCGAAGAAGTCATATACATAATTCAAAGAACTTATTTGTTGACACAAGAGGAGCGTATTTAAAAGTGAATTATTTTAATCTACTTCTAAATGATTAAGGGACAACTTTTCATGGCGGCGCCGTGGCCGAGCGGTTAGCGCGCTCGCCTACCACCTAGGCGGCCCGGGTTCAATCCCAGGGACCCGCATGTGGTATTCGTGGTGGACGAAGCGGCGTCAGGGCGGGTTTTCTCCGGGTGCTCCGGTTTCCCCCGCCATCTCATTCCACCGGTGCTCCATCTTCATTCCATGTGTCATCAGTGTCACCGCCTGCGGTGCCGTAGTAGTAAAAGCGGGCGTTAAACACTACAACAACAACTTTTCATCCCAAAAATTCATTGAAATGGCTCACAATGTATGATATCCATAACCGCCCTTCTAACGCATACGTCATACTTCTTACAATACAATATTTTACCATTAGTTAAAATCACTTTCTCAAGATACTGAGACACGAATTGTAATTGTGCTCCAGTAGTTGGTTTCACTTAGGCATTTTTTAACTAAACTAACTACACTTCCAAATTCAACAGGATTCAATAACACAATGATACAATTGACTGCAGTTCAGTGCCCAAGTTATTAAGGATAGACTTAACATAGGCACCTGCCTATAATGTAACAATAGGCTACACAATCTCACGACATATGGTGTCTAATACCAAAAGCCGACCTCTGACTTTTTTCCCCTGATTTCGTATAACTTTTGCATAGACGCTTCACGTATGTGGTATACAAGTGCATTTCCAAAACTCGACCTTTTCTATAGCAATAACAATGTAACTGCCTAAAATTTGTTTCAAAATCCGACACGATTTCCTATCCACCACTCGTTTGAAATTTTCGCAGCAACTGATGTTTTGTCATAAAGCTCAACCAAACCAACAATGTATTCATGCTTTCGTTCCCGCCAGGTGTGTAGCTACAAAATGGCGTAACAATGAGCTTCTAACACAGAAGAGACGATATCGAACAGCTAAGACGTGTGTTCATGTAAGGCTTTTTATAACATGGTTTAATGTTCGATATCTCTCCATTAAGAGACACAAAATGGACGAGGGATGTTCTGTATCACTGCAGTGACAAGCTGGGGTAGAAAACACACTCGTGATCCCCAAAGCTGGACTAATAAGAAAGAAATGGAACGATAAGCTTAATATTTTTTTCTCCAGGTATACTCCTTCACAGCTGCCAAGCAAACCAACATGCAGTCAACAGAAGGGTGCATTTTAATACCAGACCTTAACAACAAGCAACACCAATCACTTCCAGAAACTATTCTAAAACACACCAAACAAACTTGAAAGGTGTATTCATTTTCAAATATACTGCTGCAGCTACTCCAAAAGGAACTGAAAGTAATGGCAAGAAAGAAATAGGTTAATGAATTAAATACTTTGTAAAGAGGGAAACCAAACAACCCAGCAAAACTCCAGCAATACCAGTCTGCAAGGCAACAGTTCTTGGAATTCTTCAAGCATCAAAAGAAGGTGCGGCTTCGGCATGTAAGCGCCACTTAGACCTAGTGACTGACGCGCAGGGGATGCGTGAAGTAAACACAATGAAGTTAAAAGGGCTGCAATGAAGCCCTTTATGGAACAATTGGATGTTGTTAACGAGCTGCGGGGGACATGTGCAAGAACGACAATTCTTATCCATTGATTTGGGGATATGTTACAAAGAGTCTGTTCCAACTGAATTACAAGTTAAGATGGCTCACTTTAGAATTACTTCTGCAGAGACTATAATACTGGGTTTGGCACTCCAGACACTGATGTTTGCTCTTGGTGTTTGTTAATGAATTCTCAACTTAGAATCTGCATGCTTCCTACCAAAAAGGTAAAAGAAAGCATTCTGACATTTATGAGCACACACAGTAAAAGCACAGGTCTTTAACCGTTCTCATCTCCTTAAAAATAGTACACACTTTTGGTTCTTCGGGTCATAATGACCCGATGAAGAAGTTTCTAAGAATTAGTGTTGAAATATTTTATATGGTATTAAGTTGCATTTACTTCTTGCTTAACGTAACTTTGGTATTGATCGAAACACAGACAGAGAAACCTGTGGGACAACGGCCCCCAAAACCAACAGTTACATTTGGTCCAGGATTGTATAATTTTGCAAGTACTTCCACCCACTATTCCCATACGTCCCTTACAGCAGCTAGTTTGTCATTTGCTCTTCTTGCCCGTCGAATCGACCTATCAAAACGAAACACTCGAGATATGCGAAAGAACATTGTTAGTGACATTGTAGCAGGAAACATGACTCTACAAGCTTTTTGTTGGTTCACCATATGATTTATAAACACCAGCTAGCAATAGTACATCAATGTATGCTTCTAAATGTAATTTCATCTAAATCTTCCCATTGGTCACCGTACACTCTACGCTCCTCAATATTAGTCATTCTCAGTACAATATTGCAAAGTGTTTTGTTCATAATTACTTGAAAAGAGAGTTTATATCATTCACTCTGGATGTAGCAAATCTGGTTGGACCAGGTGTGAGTTTGATTATATTTGCACTCGATGCTCTTCCATGTTGTGGAAAGGGTACTAAACTCCCATGGACGTTTTTATCTTTCGATTGAAATACTTCCACATTTGGCAAATTGTCACTTCTAACTTCATTGTCTGAAGAACAATCTTCTGATTCCAATGTAGGGCAAATGCTGTCTTCACTACTTTGTTTTTCCCCTTCTGAAATATTCTCTGAACTATCACATACATTGCCTAATCCTTCCAATTCACTTTCAATGGAGAAACGTTTTGTCATGATAATGTATCACCATCCACTACGATAACTAAAATTGCGTCCTCTTTCAATAGATTTGTAACTGATTTGTATTCTCCTGCATTTATTCCCTCAACAATATATTTCCATTATTGCAAAAGGAAACCGCCGCTATATTATTGTGTACATTGACATGCACATGGATTTGGACATAGTGGAACATGAAATTTAATGGAAAAGTGTAGTAATTAGTTTTAAAAGCAATCGGACCATTATAACCTAAAGAACACAAGTGTAACAATTTCAATTTTATGAGTAGTACATATGAAGAGGAACAAATATAAAATACAAGTATCAGCTATTAAACTGAAATTGGTACACACAGAAATAAATTTCTTGCCGGGTCATATTTATCCAAAGATAACAACAGGGTTAATGACGTCCTCCGTAGGCAAGAAAAATCTGATGAACTCATTTTAAACTGTGATTGCACAAATTGTACCTCTTCTTAAACTGCCGGATCAAACTACATACTATTATGAACAATTATACGTGTATAATTTCACAATATATGTAGAATCGTCTTATGAACGTTAGACAAAACATTACACATTCGTATACAAATGATTAGTCTTGGCGTTCTCAAGTTCCAACAAAACTGCATTTTCAGTTTATGACCGACTTAATCCGCTTGACTTCAAAGATGTATCGAAAAGTTATCTGACATCCGTTGGTTGCGGTAGTCAGAGTAATAATGGTTTCATATTGATTATAAAATGGTGTAGAGGCGGACATTAAAGAAGTTGAAACGGTGTTCCCTGTTTAAGGCCATTCCTTCATACCTCCAGAAAAGTGCGGGACCATAATAAAACCGAAAGACTATCGTGCCATTTTTAAATCATGAATACGCCAGGGGCTGATTACCCTGTGTATTTACTTTTACAAATTATCTAATGAACCTTTAGTTCCAAAACTTCACGTGTTCATTTCTTAAACAGCAAATCATTCCATTTAATTGTTTTAGAACCTTAATATTGGAGTTTCTCTGATTATTTGCGGTTGAAAACATACAAAAGGTAGCAATTTTGAGAACTCTCCGAGCCGTGAAATGTTTTTTTCGTTTTTATCGATATTACAAAAATGGACGTTGGCTTTTGGAAATTAATACCTCATGTTGTATAAGGATAACATCCGTATTGTGAATTCAAACAAAAGCGGAGAGTGTAGATTTTTACCACTTCAAGAAAACAAAACGCGATTTGTAGTTCTGGGAAACTTAAACTGAAATGATCACAGAAGGAGGAAGTTGCATGAGAACAGTTCTTTACTCTTGAAAGAGTTAAAATATGCTGAATACAATAATTGATATCATCCCTATCAGCGATATACACACTTCCTTTGCATTTCCACAGTCACAATTGCTAATTCATTAGAAGGGTGAAAGCAAATATTTTTTGTCTCTTTCTTTCTCCTGATGTAAAATTCGCGAAATATCGGAAAGCTTATTTTGAACACGGAAGAAGCATGGTATAAATTGAAATGGACTGTTTATTTATGGAGGCTCTTCAACTTACTGTGGTTCTCAGTTTCCCATTCCATAGTGGGCGTGAAAAAACCCTTAATTTTGCTCAGAGGCTTCATGAAGCTTGAGGTTCTATACGTGCCGTATTTGTACGGCTCGGGACCACCGGGTTTATTTCCCTTCCGAAGAAATCCACGCTAATGACTTTTACGTCCGAAAAACTCCGTTGCCCTCCGCCGGATTTGAACCTGCGATTCCGGGAACCAGTTACCTCTAGACTACGGAGTACAAGCGAAGCATGGCTGTTTGCGCTATTATTAGTCGCAATAATAGATACGGATAGTAACCTATTAAACATAAAAATATCGCATTGGTTTTACAGTTATTTAAGGATATATCGCCAAGTCGTTTATCCTTTACCTTGTGTTGTTTTCTACAAGAATGGAAACTGTAAATGTTGCCGGCTGTTTATTGCACACACAATACAATGGATTCTACAGAGTAAATTGACCGAGCGGGATGGCTCAGGCGTCAGCGTCCGCCCGCATTCGGGAGGTCACGGGTTCGATCCCCGTCGCTGGGCACTCTGACATGGTTTTTTCCGTGGTTTGACCATGTCACTTAGGCGAATGCTGGGCTGCATTAATCTCTTCTCCACGGATTCCTTTCCCTTCATTTCTCATTTCCCTCCCTTGTCATCTTCCAGGCTTGGTTGGTAGCACAGTACGTTCCGGCGAACGCGGACAGATGGCACAGCTGCTTGCGCTCTGGCACCCCTTCCATATCTCTCTTGGAAGTTGCTGCCCGATCCGCAAGGGTCGCTATCTCCCTGGGTGGAGCAAACACTTGGTTGTCAATATCTGTAATTGCTAGGGACTTCTGTGTGTCTCTAGGCTTCGCTGGCTCCACTCTCTGACACACACATACACACACATGTACACACATTCACGCACATGCACACACTCAGACACACAGAGCACGTTGTCGTTATGAAGAGAGCGGCAGCAGCCTATATTGAGCACATTATCTTGATAGAATCGAATA
Source organism: Tenodera sinensis (assembly GCA_030765045.1). Taxonomy (NCBI): domain Eukaryota; kingdom Metazoa; phylum Arthropoda; class Insecta; order Mantodea; family Mantidae; genus Tenodera; species Tenodera sinensis. The sequence goes on from CM060964.1 coordinate 150,076,789, forward strand.
TCAGTAAGTTATTCAAGGCAGAGACTGAGAAACAATTATTTTATTTTCAATGAATCGTGATGTATTGTAATAGGCAGGACAACTCGCGGCATACCCAGAGCGACGTTCGTCTTTTTTTTTTACCTGCTAAACATACAAGGCTGTGAGTGGGCTTCGCTCAATGAGTACCCGTTACCTAGCCCTTATATTAGGGGAAACCTTCCTTTTAAATTACAATGGAAGTCGATTCACTCCAATTTTTATTATAAAAATAACGTTAACGTATTATTATTATTATTATTATTATTATTATTATTATTATTATTATTATTATTATTATTATTATTATTATTGTTGTTGTTGTTATTGTTATTGTTGTGTGGCTTACCTGACAATAATCACAAGGTGCTTACGCCCTAACTGATATACTCCTTCATTTAATTGTAAATAAGAACATTTTCATTTGTATCACTGGAGTCCATACCGGAATATGGCGCGCATCAGACACAGTGAGCAACATCTGCAAAGCATACAGACTGAATCATGCAGTTGTCTCTGGTCACATGGGCATTGGAACAGGAAATGATATACACCAACTCGGTTGCTATGCAAAACTGAATGGATTGATAGTGAGTCACCGTTCGAACCACAGTACATCCAACTCACCTATTTGCAGGAGCTCATTTATGTTCGAAAGTAGAGTGGCAAACATTAATGAGCAAAACTCGACCAGGGACGGCTGTAGTGATGTTGCTAAGCAACGAATTCAGTGGGTGTTAGTAAGCCGCGGGTGTAGTTGTTAAATGGCGAATGCAGTGGATTTTACTGAGTAGTAGACACAATGGGACAGCTGTTGTTAAACAGAGAAATCAGTGAATGTAGTGGAGGTTTTTGAGCACTAGGTGTAATGAGTGTAATGGGTTTTACTAAGCAGAATGTATTTGGTGCTAGTAACCGCGAGTGTGGATGTTAAGTGACGCATGTTGTGGGCATTACTAAAAAGCTAATGTAGTGCGTTTCCTGAAAAGTGAGTTTAATGGATAACATACATACATATGTGGCTACTAAACAATGAATGTATTGGGTGTTGATTCAGCAGGGAATGTAATTAGATATGTCGGTGTTACTAAGCAGGGAATGTAAAAAATAGCCAGCAAATCTTACAGTGGATGTTGCTTACCATCGAAAGTGAAGTTTCTAGTAATTAAGTACTGAATGTATTGCGAGTGAGTAGACAGTGGAGTGGGTAACCTGGTACTTACATAGATGATATAAGTGTGCGCGAAAGCCTATGTATGCAAATATCATTAATATTTATTTATACATATTACACCGTGCATAGGTGTTTACATCATTCAATTTAAATTTAGAATCAATCTGCAAAGTACAGTTTACAATGTATCAATCATGGCTATTTACTAAAGGACAAGTTCTTAATTGGAAACCCAACCTCCTCCGTTCTCCCCAGTTTGCTTCTTTCTCCTCCACAGATTAGCCATTTATCTCAAACTTGATTATTTTTAGATATCTTCTTTTTGAACCGTTTAGAATTCAACATTTCCCCCAGCGCACTTGTTAAGAAGCAGTTTTTCTCATCCAGCTTCCTTGTCAGTTTCCCCCCCCCCCCCCCCCCCCTCCAGAACAGTTGCAGCATTGTTCTTATTTCGCCCACTCCTAAATCAGCTTCGTTACCTATTTTATTTGTCCGTTAAACATGGTGCATCCCTCTGCATATCCACAATCGCATCGTTGTGCTTAAGTTTAGGTGATCCCTCCATGAAAAATGACCTAAAATGGCACTTCTGGTATCAAAACCGAAAAATTGCAATCCATCTTTTTTCACTTAAAAAAAAAGCCCTTGTCTAAACAGAATTTAACTGCACAAAATACAATTGAAAAAGTTTGTACTAAGTTGTATGTTTATTAATTGGCTTTAATTTTCCCGCTTTAAAATCTCAAAAAGTGTGCTTCTATTTGGTTAAAAAAAGCCAAACTGTATCTGTTCACTGCAACATGGTTAAATTGTGAAATCTGGGACTTAACTACTTACAGCATTGTAAATCACCATCAGGGCATGTTAGCACATATCAGTTTGAGATCTCCTTGTGGTTTACCGGGGAAAATGCGAGTCAGTTGGAGAATTTAGTGTCGTGTTGGCATGTTGTCATGGTAGCTCAGTGGTTAGAGCAACTGGACGCAGAATGGAAGATATGTGATTCAAACCCGTCTATGTCATTGAACTTTTCACTCTGATTGTATTCTTTACAAACTCCTAAATGTTTAACATTGTTCATGTATTGTAACAAAATATGTACTGTTTTATATCTGAATGAAATGAAACCAAAATCTCTTTCAAGAGTATCTTACAGGTGCGCCAAGAAATACATTTTCAAATAAAAATATAAATGTTTCAAGTAATTGTGAGTATGTTGATACTGCCAATTTGTAGAGAAAGACTTTTAACTCAGAAAAGGTTAATAAAATAGTCTTAGAGACTGGGTTTGTTTTGCATAATAATATGAACGTTATTATCGAATTTGAGCATTCTGCCTTGAATAGTTCCGCAGGGTATTCAGTATAGGCTTTTCTGTTGCTTAGGCACCGGTGTGAATAAGTATTTTTACTACACAGGAAGTATGCTCTGTAACCGAAATTTGAAGAAGAAATGACATTTGCATTTTTAAAAGTAGTGAGACAAGTAGCCTTGAAGATTGAGATATTCTAGGTACTGATAAATTATGTTTCTAGGTTGTAGGGCACTCTTCAAGCTTTTCGTGTTCACGCACAAAAAAAGCATTTAGGCATCATGTCCGTTCCCCACTCTCAGTTTGTTTGAAAATAGTCCGCAAAATATTGGATGAATTTAGAATTGTTAAGGCTGGGGAAAGGTAATGTTTGTCAGAGTTAAATGGGGACAGCATTGCTCCCTCCCAGTTACCCTCCCTTCCCTTCCCTTCCCCTCCCCTCCCCCCCCCCTTACCCCTTCGCATGGCTTCTTTTTTCCTGCCTGTTTAGCGTCATTCATTGTTTGTTAAGGCAGCGACGTTGAATGCAATGTTGCCAAACGGGAGCTGTCATGTCACTATGGGGTAGGCGCATAGACTGTATTGTGTGTCAATGTATAAACAGATACAAACAAAAATAGCGCACGTGTTTCTGAATCTTGGCCTACTTTATTGTTACTGCCTTAGAGCCTACGTACTAAAAAGACGCCACTTTGAAATTTAGCCGCTACACTTGGGAAGTAGGAATAGACTTAACCTCACGTGTTAGTGTTGTTTTATGAACGTCTAATCGGCGATTATCCGTCACTCGTTAACCGTCGTCGTACAGCGAGGTCCCAGTTCAGAAGCACGTTACAGACCTTTGTAAAGTAAACCATCAGTAATTTCCAATTATATAAAGCGCATATGTGAACATATAATGTACAGCCATGGAAAAATGATTGAACGCATTAGGAGGGCAGATTATTTCTAAGTTCGACGTCGTGTGGCAGCGCGGTTTGCACAAGTGGATATTCCAACATGCAGTTGAGCTTACTGATAGTCTCTGTTCATTAATATTGTTTTAAGATCACGATATTTTCTTGTTAAAGTCTTAAAAGTAACCTTTTTTACCACGTTCCATAAAAGGTTCTTTGCTTCTTTCTAAGAGTTCAGCGGGGTAATATAGTTTTCTTAAAACAATATTAATGTACGCACGTTGTTTATGCAGGTACCCAACATTCGCTAGCGTAAGTATTTGTGGCGAAAATTGGATTTTAACGAATATGGAACATCTGAAATTTGTGCACTTTGCCTCAATGAAGTGCATTTTAGACACACATAGGTGTGTCTAAGTATCATTATATGACTGTCAATTATTGTTCCTAAAGGTGCAATAAGTCAGTTCAATACAGTGTTAAAAATGTGCGAAAATCGTTGTCAAGTGTTTTAGCAAATACGCAATATAATGTGCATTCTGCGCATGGTATCCTGGGCGCAGGGAGGAAGGTAGAATTCGCAGTGGTCACGTTGTAAGCTATCTGCAATTGGCCGTAGCAGAAATCAGTTATAATTTCTTCTACGATACATGTTTTAAATCAACATAAACATTAATAATATAATTTTTATTGGACCAAGGACTAGACATTTCTAACGACCCAAATTGTCGTGCAGAAAGAGAATGGAATCCACACTCTGGCTGCTCAGGTTGGTTCTTTCTTTTCTTTTTCTTTCTTTTTATTTTTTTATTTTTTTTTTTTATTTTTTATTTTTTTTTGCCTTTATTATTGATTAGCGCTGCAGCGCTATACAGATAAGTGAGAATTACAGGTAAATAAACTGAATTCAAAAACACAAAAAACTTACTAAATAAGAACGTGATTCAGGTTGGTTCGACATTCTTGAATAATAATCCTACTGCACTAAAATTCCTTTCACTGCTCGCACTTGATGCTGGAATAGCTACACAAAAACTGTTTCCCTGCCTTTGATAATTATGGAAATTCCTGTGCATGAGTTTTCCACCATTCCAATAGATCTACATTCACTGAACCGCAACTTTGCTAAGAGTTTCAGCACATACTGATCAGTCTCATTTTGCTTTCCACTGTCTTCATCTTCAAAGCAAGTACAATCCATTAATTTCTGCCTTTTGACAGGTACATGAGAACTGGCGTGTTTATCGTATTGTCTGTTTTGAAGATGGTTCTTGAGATGACAAAGTATGTTCTTCAGCTTTCAGCTTATGTATTAAGGAATACACTTCGGTCTTTATATCTGCTTCCTCCGAGTGTTGAAGCATTCTCAACTGACGGAAATTAGACCATAGAAAACAAGCAATTTTATGGAAACTGTTAACACAAACTTATCTTCAAGCAGTTATTATACAATGTGTTTCAACAGCAGAGCATCATCTGTATCAGTGGGATCACTGGGTGAAAGGTGTCTCAATAAACTACACCGTATTGGCAAAACAAGTGACAATGTGGTGCACGTGTCGACCTTCCTTGAATAATTCTAGAAAGTTTATAAGCATTTTCATTGTATCTTACTGAACATGTGACATCCTTTCTTCCTCATGTCGCTCTATTAGAATATTTTCAATACCATTGTAATTTGCATCAAATGACTCGTACTTGTCAACCCTACTGTACCATCTAGCTTCAGTTTCTTGGTGAAGGGTAGTTTTCAAACGTTGCGTTAGTCCTGTGTGTTTCATGTATCTCACCACTTGCTTAATCTGGTTTGTCAATATTTCCACATGTTGCTCCAAAAGCCGTTCTTTTAATGTATTTCTCTTTACTAACAGTTTAATCTGGTGCAGCTCTGAAGCACTCACTATGTTACTACCCTGGTCCGTCGCAATGACAAATCGAGACAAGCAGCCTTGTCGCAAACCCAGTGACGTTAATTGTTTTGTTGAGTTCTAGCCTTATGTTTGTATCTGTTTTGCGATCATGCATAAATTCTACTGTAAAAAGCACTTTACTGCACAAAGCCCAATTTGCGTCAACAAAATGAACAATGAGAGTTATATATGAAATATGTTTGTATTCATCACTCCACATGTGTTGTGGCGGCACATTCTCTTCTATCCACCATCATTTGTACTGAGTGATTTTCGCACCCTACGGCATCTTCGTGTACCTTGGTGGACCAAGGAATGCCGCTTGGCTATCAAAGCACGCAAACGTTATCTACGTGTTTTTCACCTACATCCAACGGAGGCAAACTTTTATTTCTTTTAAACGGTCTCGCGCAAGGGCGCGTTTTGTACTTCGCGGTGCAAAACGTAGCTCATTGGAACCTTACGTCTCTTCCCTTTCCCGGCGCAGTTTTGCACAATTGGTGTGGACTGTTGTTCGGCGTATGTATGGCAAGTGTCACCTGACGATAACTCCCGATCTTGACGTGCAGGGCTGCACTTACACCAGTGAGCAGGATATCGCCGACACCCTTGTCCACTCTTTCGCTGCCGATAGTCAAACTCAAAGTTACAATACCGCCTTTCTACTCATCAAGGAATCTACGGAGCGGATAGTCCTCGATTTTAACAGTGACTGTAGTCAACCGTATAACGCTCCTTTTACGGAAGTGGAGCTGGCGCATGCTTTGTCTCTTGCAAAGGACTCTTCTGGCCCTGATGGCATCCACCGACAAATGCTGCTTCATCTTCCACCTGAGACTCTCTCCTTCTTGCTGAGCATCTATAACCGTATCTCCTTTCAGCAGATTTTCGCATCTTCCTGGCGCGAGGGTACTGTCATCCCTATCCCTTGGCCCGGGAAAGACCGGACACTTCCCCCTAACTACCGCCCTATTTGCCCAACGAGTGTCGTTTCTAAGACCTTCGAACGGAAAATCAACACTCGCTTAATGTGGTGGCTAGAGACGAAACCTGCTCAACAATGTTCAGTGCGGTTTTTGTCGCCATCGCTCCAGTGTTGACAGTTTTACATGCGTGGACGCTTAAATCCAAAATGCTTTTCTCATGAAGCTGCATGTCGTGGGTGTCTTCTTCGACCTGCAAAAGACCTACGACACTACATGGGGGTATGGTATTCTCCGTATCCTGCAGGAATACGATTTACGCGGTTATGCGATCTTCGTTTTTAATTTTTTACAACTTCGCCGCATTCATGTCCGCATTGGCAACACACTCTCACAAGCAAGGTTCCATGAGAATGATGTACTCCAGGGGTCGATTCTTAGTGTAACACTCTTCTCCGTAGCCATTAACGGCATAGGCAGTGTTGTTGGTAGCGGAATTCCAATGTCACTATATGTTGTCGACTTCGCGATATACTAAGGCTCTTATAACCTTGAGCACATCGAGCGTCAACTGCAGCTGACCATAACCTCCATCGCCGACTAGGCCCGTCGCAGCGGATTTCAGTTCTCCGCTACGAAAACGCAATGTATCCACTTTCATTAAGTTCGTGGTGTGTATCCTCCTGATCTTTGTTTGCGCGGCACACGTCTGTCGTTTGTTCCGCACCTCAAGTTCTTGGGCCTACACCTAGACAGCAAACGCACCTGGGAGCACCATATTGGTCATCTTAGTGCTTCGTGCGATCGTTCGCTTCGGGTACTGGGGTATCTTGAGGCGGCGATCGCAATGTAATGCTGTATCGCTCGTTGGTCCGGTTCAAACTAAACTATGACAGTTTTATCTATGACGCGGCGTCCACCTCTAAACTTCGCCGTTTAGACACTGTCCACCACACTGGTATCCGTCTTGCCACTGGAGCTTTCCTCACTAGTCGTGTCGCGTGTCTATATGCTGACTGACGAACCTCCAATGTTCGCGAACTGCGAACTGCGCATGAACTCCGAATGCCTGCTGTACAACGCTATTCCTTACGCCGCTATCGTTCTTGGCAGCTCCAGCGTGCCACGTTCGACCTGGAGCTTTCGGGCCGTGCTAAGCTCCCCCCCCCCCCCCCCCCCCCCCAATGGGTGTATCGTCGACTTTTCACTGAGCTTCTGGGACGTTAACGGAATTACACTCCGGTATTTGCCGGTAGTTCCCAGTTGGGTGGTGCTACAGGAGTAGTTTTGTACATAACGGTGAGGTTCACAAGTATCGCCTTCCAGACCCCTGCTCAGTCTTTACCGCGGAGCTATATGCTATATTTTATTCTTTACTTTTTATCTACAGGTTAGACTCTGGTTGTTTTATTATATGCTCCGAGTCTCTCAGCGCCACTCAAGCCTTGAGGCAGTTTATCTGCAGCACAACAATAATTATTAAAATACAGACACGTCTCTCAGTTACTCAGTCACGGATAACAGTTTTTACTTAGACCCCAGGCTATGTGGGTATTGCCGGCAAGTGGTGGCAGATTGCGCCTGCTGAGGTTGCCTGGCGTTTGCCGGAGTTTTCTATATGTACTCTTGCCTTTTAGCGATGTGCAGCGATACTTCTGGCGCTATCTCTTTTCGTTCTGACAAAAGACTTGGGAAGAGGTAGTTGGTACTCAATTGTGGACGATTAAAGGAACAGTGCAACCCTGGCTGACCCAGGGATTCCCGGAGATTGGAGGTGATTCTCGCACGATTAAGAATCGGCCACACACGCGCCACGCATGGTCATCTATAGCGTGGCGACCCGGCCCCTCAATGTCCACCGTGCGGCGTGTCGCACGTTTTGCTCGATCGTCCGAGGTGTGCTAGAGAGCACCAATTCCTTGGCCTGGGTTTGACCCTGCGATCCGTTCTCGGCGACGACCGGGTATCCTTAGATAAGGTGCTGCGGTTCGTCGTCGAAATTGCATTCGCGAAGCAAGTTTAACCTGTATTTTATTCTTTAGGTCATGATTCTTAGAGTTTTAGCCTATAAACTTTGATTTCTGTTGCTTTACCTTTCGTTTTTAGCGTTTTAACTCCTTACTGTTTTAAGGTTTAAACCATTTTCGTTTTAATTTTTAATGTTTCAACTCTTTACCATTTTAACCCATTGTTTTACTATTCTTATGTGTAAGGATGCGTTAGGCATATGAGACTTAAGCAGTGACTTCTTGATGTTAAACTGAAACATAAGTTTATCTACCATTTTCCTCCATAGTTCATGGGTTACGTAAATAAAAAATAAAGTTGGTCGAATGTTTGACTGCCAATATATTACCACTGCTTTATCGTTTACTTCTACAATTAATATAGGGTGGTACAGCTTCAGGGCTTTTCCATTTGTTGTTAAAATAAATCATTTAGCCACAAAATAATATTTAAAAATTGGATTCCAGTGTGTGTATTGGAATAAATTTGTGGCCATACGCTTGACAACAAGAGTGCAGCATTGGCGTGTGTGTAGCGGAAGGTCAGGAATAGTAAAAACTAACCGCTCGGAAAGCTTGAAAGAAAGCCACTCCTCCCCTGCTTACTTGCAGTAGCTGATAACAAACTCAAGCACGTGGTGAAACCAGTTTTCTAACGCTAGGCCAAGTTTGAACTTTCACCCATAGTAGGTGTGAACGTATGTATAGTAGAGGAAGACTGCATTAGTAAACAAGACATTCGCCTCTTCAGTTAGCACTGTTGCCAGACTGTGCAGATAATGTAATCAATAATGCTCAGTTATCTCCTTTACCTTTCGCCATACATGAATGTGTTATCGGACACTTTTATTCATAAATATGTGAATCCCCACTATCACACGAAATCTGCTCACTCATGCCCCTAATATCGTATATAAAGCATTAACAATTCAAAATTATTGGTAAGTGAATCTGCATATAACATAATATTTTTTATGTGTGCTTAGGGTTTTTGAGATGCTGGACACCTGAGCAGCACAATATGACGTGTGGTCTGGGCTACCTGGGACTGTATCTTACATTATCTTTGAGCCAACTCCACACAAATCGTATCCGTTCACCACGTAGGTTGCTCTGATTCGCCAAGAATGTAACTCTAGAGGTAGTTTCTGCCCTTGATCGCAGTAAAGCTAGTGATAGAAAGGCTACTTATATTCTGACAGCTACTGCAAAAGCATTTAGGACAAGATCCAAGAAAATTGGTCCTAAACAAATAATCGACCACAAAATTTCGATGTCACGGTAAAAACCTAGCGTTGGAAATAAACAAAAGTTATTTCACTTCACCTTTCATCTACCTAGTTGTTTCGCGTTCTAAGTGTCGGCGGGAGTTTCGGCGCGCATGGCTGGTGCCTGCTCTCTGTAAATCCCCGTCCTCCGGATCGGGGGAGGTCTCAAGAATCCCAGGACCCCCATAGGACCTGTAAGTCTGCAGGGGGAAGGGGAGCCGGTATAGGAGCCGCCATAGGGAGTTCAAATCTGTAGTAGTTTGGAAACCTGCCCTCCGCTGTCGTGTCTCCTCTGGTCCGATCACCCTTCGCACCCTCTCACTTCACCCCTTCCTCCAGAGGGGCGCTCCGTTAAAGCCATAAGCACAGAAGATTTCATTAGTCGAGGTGTTCAGTCGCCCCTCCAAACCTTGTCTATCAATCTGAACGAATCTATATCAACTTCTTTTATGGGAATCTTTGTGGAAATGTTGCATGTAAGAAGTATGTGTCAAGGGTTGAGATCTTCGAAATTTAGAGCTTCAATTTTGGTTGGCTTAGTATCTTGTAGCATTTTTCAGAGAGTATTTCCTACTCGAAACAAGAAAATAAATGAATGCGTATTTAACCGGAAAACATTTTAAAACAGTACACAAGCTTGCTGGTGATATTTCTGGTCCAAATAATTAATATTCTTATTTGCAAAACTGTTTTGCAAAAAATTATGTTAAATTAATTGAATTAATCATTTTATTTAATTAATTTAATGTTGTAACTCCAGTTTGATTTGTGCAATTTTCACGTTCAGCATATGCTTAGGTTGTAGGTATGCCATTTTTTATACCTTGTTAACACATTTGGTAAGTTCGTACCAAGGACTGGCTCGACGTCTGTTACAAGAGTTGTATTTCAAATACCGCAACTGATGTATTGTTTGCCTTGTCTGGGATAAACGGAAGCTTAAGGAATCAGAACTTCAGACACATGAAATGTATGTATAGGCCCTAAGTGATAAGCAGGGCCCGGACTTTGCGAAAATGCATATGCGCATATGCAAATGCATATTTTGAGGGTTAATGCATATTTAAGGAATATATGCATAATTTGGCATTTATGTACTTCATGTAAGATTGATTACCGCGTATTTCTTTATAAACTGAAGAATTTAATGAATCGACATGTTGGAGACCCCTTGGCACCACAATAGCATTGCTATTTTTAAGCCAAGTGGTAACGGGACCATACTTTCGGCGTGACAATACATGCAGGTAGTAGGGCGCTGCACACCCTTTCCAAGAAAGGGATTTCTTACATTCCTTTCAGTGCAGTAGCCTCTAAAATGTTGTGTCGATACAAGTGTGCTAGCCTCTTAATTTATTCATCTACTACTGGTGTGGTATTTTGTAAAAATGTCGAAGGATAAGAGCAGCAGATCTTTCTTAGTTAAACAGTGGATTTCAGGCAATAGTGACTATTCAAGTGACGACGATGTGGTGTTTTGTCAAGTGTGTGAGAATGTGATTAAAAATTTCAACTTGAGCAGCATTCAAACACAGCGGCATATCTCACATTGTTAAAAAAAAAGGAAAAAAAACTGTTCACTCAGGTGAAACCACGGTCAGAAGGTAATGTATGTTACGCTGACCTCTGTAAAGCGTTTTGTATACAGCAACATTCTCTACAGAAATATTGTGTTGGGCAAAAGATACCGGACGAATCCACCCTTGGAAAAAATTACCTACCCTCGCTATACGCTTCTGTCCTGGATTCAATACGGTCTGACATAGGAGGGAACAACATCTGGATATTGGTAAATGAAACAACCGATTCGTGTGGCCGATACATGGCGAACTTCAGAGTGGGAAATTATGTCCAGAAGAACCCGGCAAACCTCATTTACTTGTATGCAAAGTATTAGAAAAAACCAACCACAACACAACAAAATTTGTAAAGGATTCCTTGCGTCTTCTGTGACCTACTGAATCGGATAGCAATGTTACAGGGTGCGTGTCTTAGTCACAGATGCAGCTTCATATATGTTAAAAGCTGGTCAGTCTCTTCGAGTATTTTTCCCCCCTAATCTTATCCATCTCACATGTTTAGGCCATGGGCTACACCGCATTGCAGAAGAGATACGCACTCTCTTTCCATCAGTTATTCTACCAGGAGAACTTCAATCAAGTGAAAGCTATAGTCACAAGTATTCATGATACTCGTACTGCATGTATTTGTGAGGCAAAGGGTGCATTTGAACGTGAAACTGCATACCAAGATATAAATTTTATCCATGCACATGCACATTAGTCTCTTTCAAAAGCTATTAAGGGTCTAGGAACTCGCGATGCACCCATGCACGAGTTACTTCAGTTGATTAACAAAACAATTTCTTCTTTAAATGCCGTCCCTGGTGAAACTGGGAAAAAAGTTACAAATAAACTCAATGCGGTGTTGGACTCAAACATGGGACTAAAGAATATTCAAGATATCAACAAATACTTAACTGGAAACAGGCAGTCTTTGCCAGATCAATGTTCCGAGGAGTCACTACTAGTGTACAAGTATTGACCAATCAAATCTGTTGATGTGGTACGATCATTTTCAGCTTATAAACTAATTCTGTCTGACAATAGAAAACCCTTAACCCCTGAAAACATCGAGAGACTTGTGGTAACATACTTCGATTCGTCATTGTACAAGGAATGACACATGTATTGGGGAGTTAAAATAAAATCTTTATTTTATAAGTGCATATTCTTATATTTTAGTGCATATTTTGACATTTTAGTGCATATTTGCATGCATATATTTGATGTTTTAGTGCGTATAGATCCGGGCCCCAGTGATAAGCAATATGCGTGCATTAAAGGACATTAAAGATCCAAAAATCCCTGTCACGTACTTTTCTTTCTCTTGTGTGGAAAATCACAATTTGTTATTCAGCTACAAACCTCGCATTCTGATGATACGTGATCGTTTAACTCTCGTATTTTAGACATTGCTGACGCAAAACCTTGGGTCCTAGATTATAAAAATCCATGGTTATTGGGCGATTTCGGTAATTTTATATCATTTTTCTGATAGGATATTTTTTTAATTTTGCATCTTTTTCTTATTCACTGGCACTTTGCTTATTATTGAGTCTTTTACATTGAGAAATTGGGGATGAAGTAGGGCAGTTTTCCCTTTTTCAGTTTGATAAGCGGTTGCTGTGGTCCGTATGTCGTGCCAGACTGTTAACTCCTCTTCATTCGCAATGAATTTTGTATCCTAATCTGAGAGCTCAAAAGAGTTAATGCTATAGTTTTGTTACACATGGTTTAAAACAATTTTCTTAACTTTCTTTTCGAATACTTCAAATGAAAACATAAAGCAAGCCTATTTTTAATTAATTTTCTAAATTCTTATGTTTATTGCTAAACTGTCGTACTTGTAAGTAGTTACATCCTTGTGTAAATTAAGACAACTTTGTGTGCACTAACTTTAACAAATTATATCATTATCAACTTTGGGTCATGATTGTGTAATTGTGTCTCCTTTTTAAAGCCTTTAGAGTAATTTTTAATTTTGTTCTACCTACAGTTAGTAGGGGAAGTATTGTATTCGACCCATGTTTGAGGCCCCCCGAATCAAAAACAAGAAAAGCACTTTTAGAAAAAGATCCACGCGCGCACGCGTGTGTGTGTTTGCGTGGGTGCGTGTGCATGTATGCGTGTGCCTGTCTGTGAATAGTATAAATCAAAAACGTAAGGTCGGTTAAAAAAGTTGGTATTTACGTTTAATATCTTTCAAGGATTCGACACAAAGATTTTGAAAAAAATTCCTTCACCCTAAACTATCCTTTTCATGGAAAATTTTTCGAAAAATAGATTCTCTCAAAAAACGGCTCTAACGATTGTGATTAAATGATTAAAATTTTTAAGATTTTTTTATAACAAATGAAATTATATTTTGAGTTTTCTGGCTATAGCCCTTGTAGTCCTGTTTACTCTTGATGACTTTTGTATAACTGGTAAATCGTAAGGGACAGACCAAATCTTACTACCCATATAAAAAATGTAGATCTCGTTAAAACACAAGTTATGTCCAAATGCATTTTTTTTTGAGTGACCATTTTGGAGACATTCCTTGTTATTCGTGTGAGTTTTGCAATACTTATACTTCTCTCAAATGGTAGGTCGTTATTCACTTTTGTATCTCTTGGCCGTGCAAAGAGGACAGAATTTTAAAGCATTCATATAGCAATCTGCTTTAAAGGGTTTGACTTTCGCTCAAAGCCAATTGTATTCCCATATTCCCTTTGCACCTACAAGAAAATCAGCAATAATATAATTTCTGCAAATGTTCATGTGCATTAACATAAAGATAAAGGAATAAGAGTTTGTAAGAATAATTAGTACAAGAGCAGAGAAAGTCATGAGTGCAACACATCAGTTTTCTTTTTTTCTTTATACTTCAAACACTTTAGGTAATTAAAGTTTGGGTCCCACTAATGAAAAAGTCTCGGGAAGTTGAAATCCTGAAGCAATAAGTGGATATGTCGTCAAAGATAGACGTTTGTCTGTATTTCATTTTTGAAGAAATTAGTTTTCTTTATGCAGGAATGTCAGTCAACTTCATTGTGCTGGGAGGCTTTGCGTATATATCTCAATTTTAATTAATTTAATGAATATCTAGTATAACAAATTGGCGTGATCTTTGAGTAAATAGCACAACTTGAACCATTACAGAGAGTTTGCGCATACTTTGTGTTTCGTTTGCATGTTCCATTCAGTGTAATCTTTGCCACGAGGTGCATCTGTGGAGAGGAAAATACTTGCGTTAGATGTATTCAACAAATTCTGCGAAAAGCATCCTCTCACAATACTAGTGACAAGATAAACTTCCAAATTGACAAGTGTTTCTGTGGTCACTTCCAGCTTCCGGCTGATGTCACCATCAGCTCGTGGTGTATAAGTCGAGCACAATATTAATGCATATGGGAATGAAGGTGCTTTTGTCTGCCGGGAATTGGGGAGGGAGGGAAGGGCACTACAATTATACCTGATTACTGCGACGTCACCGCGTGTTTCCGATAACGACCACGGGAGGTCAAGCGCAACAATGTCGTGTTTGAGTCAGAGTAACTTCTCAGTATTTAACAGCAGTTTGCATTGTGGTAACTGAAACTGCATAAACTTATATTTTGTTTGTTAATGACGTCGTTAAGGGTTATATCAGTGCCGCTGGTGTATCGGAATTTCGTCCCGCAGAACTTCCTTTACATGCCAATAAGTATACTGAGATAGGGCTGTTACTCTTACGCGTACTTAAAAACTATCGTCCTATGCCACGTTTGAACCCACGACCTTGGGATTAGTAGACCAGCGCCAACTGAGCCACCCAGACCGACAATAAAATCATGGATAACTAAAACAAATATTAACTATCATACGACATAGAAGGATGTGAGTTTTAAGGTACTGGTGAGTTCGGTGTTTAAAATATCTAATTTTTCGCCTAAGAATATATTGCCTTTTTGTAACAATTGTAAAATATTGCTGTATATAAGGCGAGTTATTGGGTGAGATGTAAATTACTGAAGAGAAACCCAAGCACGGGTTAAGGTAGTTGTTTATAAAGCAGCTAACCTAAACATATTCTTTACCAACAGTTATGGCTACCGGCGGAAGAGTAACCCAAGGTAATGGTACAACAACTACTGCTACTAGAACTAGTTATGCTACTGTTACACGATCACTGCCAACCAATGATCAGGCAACAGTTATAGAAGCCATAGATCAGATTCCATTAACGGAATATGTTATAGGTATTGGAAAAATCACAGATCCAAACAACATTAGGTTTGTTTCCCACATATCAAACTCGAGGATATGCGTGTATCTAGCAAACAGAACTACCCAAAAGTCAAAATAAACAATATCCTTCTAGAAGTGAGACCCCTTATCACACAAAATGTCCGAGTTGTGATTTCTAACGTCAGTCCAGTGATTCATGATCATGTAATAGAGGAGCATTTATCAGAGCAAGCCACATTAACCTGCTTTCCCACCTACAGTCCATAAGAGCACGAATTGCAGAACCTGGTTTCACTCATATTCTCAGCTTTAGAAGGTAGATGTTTATTAAGCCTAGTGACCTAGAAAAACTACCCAGTAGCATGCAAATCACACTTGATGATACAAACTATTAGGTTTATTTCACTACTGATACAACTACTTGATTCCTGAAAACAAGGGATGTTAATAGATTATCTCCTTGGACATTATCATCGCCTACAATTAAATTAGATCTATTAGAATATGCCAAAAAAGACACCAACCAAGCAATCTTCAAGTGCAGATTCAATAAAATAATGAATAAGTTCATAAATTATACCAATATACAGTGATGGATCCAAAACCAGTACAGGCAGTGGATGTGCAGTAGTGAACCAAGATAAGTTCTAACACTTAAGCTTCCCAACTCATGTTCTGTATTCACCTGTGAATTATATGCAATTAAAAATGCATTGCTAAATATCGAAAACATGGAACACCAAAAGTTCATTATTCTTTCTGACTCCTTAAGTTCATAAAAGCAATAAGTGATACATGAACAACCGATATACTGATTCTGGACATTCAGATACTGTTGCATTCACTAAAAATGAAAGGAAAAGAAATTGTCATTGTGGTATAACTGGCAACGAAAAGGCAGATGTTGAAGCCCAACCACCAAAAATTACACTCCAACTCCGCACAGAGATTTAATTCCATTCATAAACAGAAAAATAAAGCAACTCTGCATCACACAATATAATGATAGCTGTGATGGAGTTACACTTGAACATAATATGCCCTCTGTGTTTAAGCCACAAAGAAGAGATCAAATTTTACTGACAAGATTGAGAATTGGACACACCAAGTTAACCCACTCATTTCTACTTTTCAAAGAAGAACCGCCACCTGAATGTCATCACTGCCAACAGCCCTTAACCATCAAGCACATCTTTACAGAGTACCTAACATATGAACAGAAAAGAAGAGAATTCAATATAACTGCTCATGTACCAACAGTATTCAATAGCCCAACAATGATTCACTCTGTCCTTAAATTTCTATACTCAACATCATTACATAACAAACTGTAACTTAAACAATAAGACTCACTCTGCAACAAAATTAGCAACTGTTATACTATAACATTGTAACATGTTACATGGTATACCTTTTTATGTAATGTGCACTAGGTATGTACTGTAATGTCATTATTATGAACTGTATGCAATCTGCAGATTTTACTTTAACGTGAATATCCTGCTGTAATGATTGTATGTAGCTGCATTGTATACACATCCTGCACTGTACAGTGCTTATATTCTGTTGTAGTGTCTCTATTACTATGTATTGTATCCAATTTCTTGATTCTTATTCAATGTGGATCTTTGTTGCTGTCATTTGTATTATGTTATCTTGTATGTCGCAGAACAACCACTAGTAGTTAAGCGACAATAAATAAATATTTTAAAAAAAATATCAACTATGTTGGAAATAAAATGCCCAGTACAGCTAACATTTGCCGCTGCTACTATAGGTAGGTACATGTCCACAAACCAGTTTTATTAAAGTGTTTCACGTTTCACTGTTTCAGTGATAAATCCATTGTGCATTGTAGCGTATTATAACAATTTTCTCTTCTTCTTTTCTATTTTTTCTCCTATACCTAAGTTGTAAGTGGGGCTCAGTAAAAACGTGAATAGGGAATAGGTGTTACAATTCTGGGATTGCTTGTATTGTGTTTGTTTTCTTGTATTTTCTAATTTAAAGTGCCCATTTTTTCTTAAACCTTTCACACTTAAAGGTTTAAGGTGAAATTCAGTATACCTACCAATATAATTAGTAACATCAATGATTCCTAAAGCCTAAAGTTAACTGCAATTTAAGTATATTTAGTGACATGTGGACCGAGCAAGATGTTTCGCGGTAGCGTCTGTGGTTCCATTCGGGTGGTCGTGGGTTCCATTCACGTGGCCAACCTTGTTGACCCATGGTTTTTTCGGGGATTTCCCGGGTGGGTTAGACTAATGTTGGGAAGGATAATTACATGGCCCAAATTTCCTGTCCCTCCATTTCACTTCACCTGTCAACTGGTTGGTTGTTTCAGGGTTTTACGTGTAGGCGAGAGTTTCAGCGTGCATTGTAGGTGCTTGCTGTCTGTTAATCCTCGTCCTCCAGGTGAGGAGAGGTCTCAGAGTCCTGGGAAGGTGGGAGGGGAGCCAGTGTACAAGCCGCCACCGGGAAGTTCAAATACATAGTTGTTAGGGACACTGTCGTCTGCTGTCACCTCTCCTCAGGGTCATGAAGGGCATAAGCACAACATATTTGATTAGTTGAGGTGCTAAGTCTCCTCTCCGAACCTTGTCTATCCTGTGAGGTAGATACAACTGCCGAAGTACACAGCACACATTGACAGGGTGCATGTAACACACTTGGTACAGGACCTTTTCCTCACACTGCGGCCACCGCCCAACAGTTACAGTTACATTGGCAGTGATAGTAAGCATATAGCTTATGGCCTGAGATGTTGGAAATGCCCCTTTTTATCCACACATTTCTGGCGTATTCGCAGGAAATCTTCATTCACTCTCGAGAGTTCAATATTCCAAAGTGAGTGAATTTCTCGCCTGATGTATTGTTTTAGTTATTCCATAGTTGTATACCCTTAATTTTTCATGTTTCCAACAGATGAAAATCCCAACCAGTTAAATCACGTGGTCTGAGTGCCAGTCTTTTACTATATCATTTACTAATATCATAAATAATTTCCGTAATTAAATTTAATGACACATCGGCTGTATGCGCAGTATGGAAAAATTCAGATTGACATTCAGCTGTTCAAAAAGTAGTGCAAGTCATTCCTGTATCTCTCTGCATTTCTTGCTTGTACAGAAAACATAGGTCATACCTATTTTCTTGTATGCATTTGCTGCACAGGTGGATTTCTGTGTGCTCCAATTTCTGTTACTTGTGGCGAAGCATAACCATGTATGTATATGGAACCATGCTTCGTCAGAGAATATTAAGCGTGAGTCAATTACTCTATCATTGAGATTTAGCAAAATGCGTCAGCAGAAAGTTGTAGACTACAATACGTGGATTACAAAGTGTATGCAACAAAACCTACTGCACACCACACTCCAATTTTCTGATCATAATGAGGCGTTTCATCCGGTAGCACAGGTTTTTCTGAAGTCCAGTGGCGACTGTTGTGAGTATTCACACGTCCAGTTAGATGAAACCAAGATTCACCAGTGAAAAACAAAAGCTGTGTGTCAATGAAACCCCTTTCTACGGATTGGAAAAACCAGTTACAATAATTCATACGTTTAGCGGGATCATTTGGCTTTAACGCTTGCACTCGTGTTTAGCGTTAGGGCTTCGGTTTCAACAGAAGTGTAGCATTTCTCGCAGAAGATCGAGATACAGCTGTTTGCAGCGGTAATGTTTTTAGCGATTTTCGAGGAGAACGCTCCAAAGCCGCACTAATGTCATCCAATTTATTTTAGATTAACACTGACCTCTTCCTCGAATGTTCTTGTCCAACACCTAGCCCGAAGATTCAAATTTATTAATGACCGCATGTACAGTTGCCCTTGTAGGTGGTACAGAGTTTGGAAACTTTTCGACAAACTCCCTGCGCACACAGCGAGCAAATGCATGCTTGAAGTAAACCTTACAAATAAACACGTGTTCCGCCAGATAAGTGACGCACCATGTTTACTGCATGATAGAGGCACCTGGCGCAGCAGTACCAATAGGAGTTGGCGCCGGCGCACTTTAGAGCGGGAATTGCCGGTCCGAAGCCTCGACAGCCGGCGCGGGAGTAGCGAAGGAGAGAGAGAGAGAGAGAGAGAGAGAGAGAGAGAGAGAGAGAGAGAGAGGCCACGAATGGGTTCGAATGTAACTTAACCACCCAATATTTATAAGAATAGTTTGTATAAGAGTGAGTATAGCTCTACATATATTTGCGAACAGTTTCTCCAAATTGAATTATACTAAAGCAATAGGTTCCGCGGCGATTTCCGACTTTGTCGCCAAATATTGCTAGACTTCTTAAACGTAAGCAGTACCAAAGAAGTCACTAATGAACAGATGTTTATCACAGAAGACTTGAAAGTGCTTTCGTAAATAAAGTCAACGTACGTATAACAAAACCGCCACTGTAACTCTGTGTGTTAAAGAGTGGCAAAGTCCGCCTATAGTGGAAGGAGGTAAATCCAACCTCCCCTCTTTGGCAAACGTTCGACATCGCTTTTACAACTGTTTGGGCGGGATTCCGAGCTGGGGTGGCCGACGGTGGCCATAATGTGAGGGAAAAGAACGTCATTATATGTTAGTTTAAGAATGTAAGATAAAATAGATGAATAAAAACCAACACAATATTTAAACCCTAATCATTGCTAAGCTGCAGAATATATTGTATTTGCATGTTGTCTGGAGCAATTTGCTCTCGAGGGTACTCGTATGTCCACATGGTACTCGCAGTGATACGACATCCGCGCTCAACACTCGAAACGCTTCTCGATTTTGAAACCGACGGAGACATACATATATCTAAAGCCGTCTATAATGTACCCAATGTCGCCTGTAACTTTGATATGAATGGTTTATGATGTTACACGATGGAAAGACAGAGCTGCTCCAGGAAATACACAACACATTAATTCTGTCCGCACATTTTTCCAGCCGCAAAGGACACATTACTTATAAATAAATCTATGTTATTATTTTTATTGACATTTGAATTACAGTTGTATTATTTTGCATCATTTCTATACCCTTATCAGTTTTCTTTGCGCATAACTAAGCCTTATTTGATATGGCAAATCGTATTTTATTCTCCTTTTCTGTTTGAAAAACTGATGTGTGCCCTCATGTACCTTTGTCCACTCATCATTATACAATATATTTTTAAAAACGCCTATTGTTGTATCCAATTCATGTTAATCAAGATAACGTTTGTAGAAATGGACTTCTTATATATTTGGCTATGGGTATATCGCGAACAGGAGAATAAAGCAGGCTTTAAGCGATAGTCAAATCTTAAAAGAGCTGTTCGCTATATGATGCCTTTGACATTTCATTGTCTTTGCACACGCAGCGCATACAAAAATCTGATGTGTTGTCCTCATGACTTTCTCTACTGTTGTTCTTACAAACGCTGTATACTTCATGTTAATCGAGATAAACATTTGCAGGAATTATCTTATTGCTAATTTTCTTGTGGGTGCAAGGGGAATGTGGGATTACAGTAAGCTTTAAGCGAAAGTCAAATGTTTTAAGAGCAATGTGATGGCTTTGAATTTCCATTATATTTCCATGGCCAAGAGATTTAAAAAAAAACGTATGACTTCTCATTTGATAAAAGTATAAGAACTGGAGAATTCAAATAAGTAACAAGGAATATCTCGGAAATGGTTCATTTCACAACAAAGGACATAAATTGTGTGCTTTAACGAGCTCTACATTTTTGTCTAGAAAGCTTTTGTCAGTGCTTGATCATCATCGTTGTTGTTGTTTTATAGTTTATTTTCTGAATTGTGAAGATTTGCATGTAGCGCAATGTGTAGCTGTTGCTGAAGAGCGTACTTTACTTTAAATTTTTACAACTAAGTTGCTTTATAATTGTCATATGGTGTATTCAACAAAGACAATTTGTTATTTATTGTCGCTTTGATTACATTAATGAAAAGAATAGTTGCAATTTTACATAAGTTGGTGGTTTACGCAATGATGACTATTCATGATCGAACAGTGTTGTTAAGTAATTATGCATTGAGGGTTATTAGCAGACTTCAGCGATTGTGCATGTTTTACGTCAAGTCTATTACATTTTGAATGGTGTCACTTGTTAAAGTCCCAGTCCCAGAGTATAACTGTTCCCTTCTCTTAGTGTGAGAGTTTTTACCACGTGCTTTTCCCACGACCTTATTGCTTTGCTTTCTACCAATAGCGTGGTCGGCGGTGGAGGGTATGGCGGAGGTCCTCAGTCTGCTGGCGGGGGGATGAACGCTGGGGGAGGCGGAACTGGAGGGGGCCCCGGCAACCCGGGGGTGCAGGAGGGTGGCGGACATCAGCAGTACCATCCTTCCCCCTCAGCCCTAAGTGCTGCGGCCATGGTAGCTGCAGCGACAGCTACTGCCACCGCGACGGCTAGCGTCGTAGCACTCCAGGAAAGGCAGGAGATCAACTCTCAGTTTACTCAGGTTAGTAAGCACCAGCTTACCCTTACCCTTACTGAACATACTGTGCAATTTCTCCACCAACATTTGCTTTTAAAACCATGCTTTCCATACCCAGCTGGAACTGAAACCTCCAAAGCACACACTCATTGATTCCATCAATTATAATATTTATTAATCAATTATTGTTTGTTCTCCGTACATCATGCAAGTACATGAAAATGAAACTATATAATCAAACGATAATAATGAAGCTGATATGATGTTACTGATAATGATAATAATAATAATGATGATGATGATGATGATGACGACAATAATAATAATAATAATAATAATAATAATAATAATAATAATAATAATAATAATAATAATAATAATAATAATAATAATAATGATGATGATGATGATAGTAATAGTAATAATAGTAATAGTAATGATCATCATGAACAAGAATAACCAGTTAGAAACGATTCTGCAAAACTTGATAAACGTTTAAAACCCCTTGCAAATTGCAAAATGTCCTTTATTCATTCTTTAAAGTTCGGAATATCAGGTGAAGCGTTAAATATTATGTCGCACTTTTGAATGCAAATTAATACAAGATATGAAACATTTTCCGTTCTGTCCTTGTTTTCCCATGTCTCACTGATTGTGTAAACTTAGCTGTGTATTTCTTAGCTTGAGAAACACAAGCTTACCTGGCATTGTCAGAATTTACAGGGCTTTACGACTATGCGTTTATTATTATTATTATTATTATTATTATTATTATTATTATTATTATTATTATTATTATTATTATTATTATTATTATTATTATTATTATTATTATTATTATTATTATTATTATTATTATTATTATTATTATTATTATTATTATTATTATTATTATTATTATTATTATTATTATTATTATTATTATTATTATTATTATTATTATTATTATTATTATTATTATTATTATTATTATTATTATTATTATTATTATTATTATTATTATTATTATTATTATTATTATTATTATTTTGCCAAGTAGAATAGTTTTGATTTTGTAAATATTGATAGCTATGGACAATGAACCGCCTGTGATGCGGATTGTTTGCAGCGTTAACTTGAATGAGGATCAAGGCATGGAGAACAGCGCACGTTCACGTAACCAGCATGACAAAAGGTTCGTGCATTTTCTCGCCAAAGACTCTAACTCCCTAAATTCGGAAAACAAATTGTCTTCTTGTGCAGATAGTTTCTGATTTAACTGACGTGAAGATTTCTGTTCCGACAACGCTGTGCACAGTATAAAATGCATCCTTGAACCATGACTGGTCGAACCTAGCATGGTGTCGCAGCTTAGCACACGTAAGGACTCTAACCAAAATAAAGTGAATGCGGTTGGCATTGATTATTGGAAGAAAGCCAATAAGAGCGGCGCAGCGAGATCCCACTCTTGGGAATATAGCTGAACATTGAGATCTGTGTTGTAGTACTGTTGCTTGAAAATAATAAGGCTTCAAAATTTGATAATTTAGAAAGTAGGTAAACATTTTTTACCAGCATTACTAGTGTGTTTGATGGTGAATTTCTTAATGTTATGCCTTTGTCAGTAAACTTAATTCCGAACAATGCTTTTGGTTGCTGCTCTCACTGGAAGGCAACCAGTCTACATTTACTTTAACTCAAATAGAACAAACTGAGTAGACGATACAATGCGAGCATTAATATTCAGCTCTTGGTTGTGACGTGGTTCTTTTCGCACAATTGCTATTCCACCGCCACCCCTCTATGTACAGTCATGGAAAAAAATGATTGAGCGCATTCTGAGAGCAGAAAATTTCTAAGTCCCACTTCGTATCGCATTACACTGGTCGGTATTTGCAATATGCGGTTAAACCAAGCTAACAGTCCCAGCGACATATGTTATCGTCTGTCGAACACTTAGCTAGGCTGTCTGCATTTGTATTGGTTCCTGATAAAGAAAGAGGGGTAGTGCGAGAACTAGCGTCGTACTTCCCATTCTTCGTTAGCCAATTTGTTAACAAACACAAACATGTTTCTGCCTGATGCTATGCACATTGGTAGTTCTACATATAGGAGGAGCAGCGATATCCAATCAACCGAAACAACCAATGACATGTTTCATAAGACATGAAGTACCCTGAATACGATACATTAGTCATGTTACTATAAAAAAGTGGCCGGTGTTAAAGCGTAGGTGTATATGGATGTGCCAGTAGAGGTCTAGAGCCCCAAGCAAATACGGCTGAGAGATAACGCACGCGCTTTGAGAACTGGAGAGCTTAAGTTCAAACCTCCGCGACAGAATATACTTTTTTTCCCTCCCTTTATTTTGTTTCCTCTATTTTCATTTTCTACTTCGTAGTTTTAATTCAAACTAATATATATTTAACGCAATATTAGTTATGAATTGAGTATTAGATACTGGTGACAAGCTCGACTCTTGTATCATTTGGTTTCTTTCTGTATCGGTCACACAGTAATGTTTAGTTCCATTCAGCACCGAAAGAGGTCCCGAATCACTGCGTAGCCCACAGCGACGCATTCGTTCATACTTAAGCAATGTCAGAGGCCGTTGATAAACGTTCTGCTGCTCTCACCCTGGTTTCACAGGGCAAATCGGCCACCAGAGCTGGTAGCATTTGTGGTGTTCCACAGTGGACTGCGAGGAGATGCGCAGGAAGAGTACTGGACGCCCACGTGTAGGTATCTACCGAGAATGAAGACATCTCTCTTGGAGCCAATGTTGATTTATAGAACGTAATCTACGTCGGCATAAAAGGTGTTAATATGAAAGAAAAGTAAAAAAAGGATGAAAAATTACTGGGTCCGTAGACTGGAACCTCAATCCCGCATAGCATACGGAGTTTCCAGGGTAGAACGTTGGCACTGACCTATTTCTACCACGGACAACCTGTTCTTGTATATAGAGAACTCTAATGGACAGTTCACCCCTCAGGGTTTGGCTTACGTATTTCCTGAGCGTTTCTGTGCATGTTGGCGAAGAGCGGTTCTTTTGATTGTACCCTGGTTGCTATTTAATGTTATAAAGTAATAAACTGCCTCTTATCTCGCTGTGTACAAGCCTGCATTGGAGCATTGTGCATGCGCCATGTGTGAACCATGCTCTGGTTACTTCGTGTACTTCCGTAAGGCCGAAGCGGCACTTAGAACATTTACAGCACTCAATCTTTTTTTCCAAGGCTGTACAGCATAGAGGTGACGATGGTGATAGTAGGTTCTGTTAAAGATTTGCTGAAACAAAAGAAAATTAGCCTATTATGCAGTCGTATTTCTTTGTCAATGAATTACATACACGCGAGCTTTATGTTCATTAATTTCTCATTAGTCCTGATATGTTAAACTTAAGTTTGAGTTTCAGCAGCCGTATGTAATCCTAGAAATCTTCTTATTCTTATTAAAATGGTTGTAATAAAATAATTTGATTAAATGCCTACGAAGCGGCATCTGGGCGGGTTTTCTCCGGGTTCTCCGGTTTCCCCCGCCACTCATTCAACCAACTGCTCATCATCACTTTTCCAATCGCCCATTTCGGCTGCATATCATATCATCTTCTTCCTCAGTCTCATACCAGGTGCTGGGCTGACCACCCGCTTCCAGGTTTTCACTCTTCGGTCCATAGGCAGGCATATGACTCTAGGCACTGGCTTCTAAGTCCTCGGGGGTGCAAGTCATACATAAGGGGAGTGTAATAAGATGATGAAGAAGAAGACGAAGAAGAAGAAGATTAAATGCCTAAGGAGTATGAATTCTCTGGTAACCAATTTATTAAAATTAAATGCAATGAATAGACTCCATCTTCAAAATATGAGCATCTTTAAGCGAAAACGTAAACGTTCAGAGTTGCTGAATAACATGATATATCATCTGTTAACTACTTCAGAACCGTAAATAGTAATAATTATGTAAGGTGATTAAAAGGAACACATTTTGTGCGCTGTGAATTATCCAGTATTAATCACACAGTTTGCAGAATTAATATCCCTAATTTTGATTTTTCCCTGAGAAACGCCACAGCTAGGAACTGCGGGACATCTGACGCGCAAATTTATGGCTGTTACTGAAAGCGTGCCATTGAATTTAAATAGACTTCAATAGTCAAATCAAATTATTAATTTTGCTTTGTTTTTCATTATTGTAATGATTTGTCAGCGGAAAAGAGATTTCGTTTTCCGTCTTAGCGAATGAGTTGTGAAAGAAGCTTAAAATCCCAGTAAATTGTTATAAAACATACTTTTGCTTTTTCAGAAAAGTATTTAAATAACTAATTCTTTTCTGTGTTTAATAGAATTCTTATATAGATAGTAAACCATTCCAGACTGAAGTTGAGAAATATCAAATTAGGATAGATAAAGTGTTAAAGTGAGTTAGGCTAATTTGTCAGCACTATGTCGTTCGCAGTTCCGTTGTGTGGAATACGATTATGCAATTGTACCCTGTCGGGCATGCTGCAGGTCAAACAGTGCACCAAGTGCTTCTTCAACTGGCATTGGGTTGCAATAGGCGCATAGTTGCCTGCTGTTGCTCTTTTGTCAGTTAACCTTTGTCAAATATTTGCTGCAAAGAAATAAATTATGTATCATTTACTCAGTTCACAGACAATAACTGGTAAATTTGACGTAGTATTTCTAACACTAAATTGAATATGTTGACTTAAAGTACCCTGGGACTGGAAAAATAACTGAAAAGTTATCAAATGGATTATTTTTACGTTTACGCATATAAATGTTGGCATCGGTTGGCAGTGAAATCTTTTAGATTCCGCCATTTTTAAAGGTCTAGTGCAGGCCTTAGAAGTCATGTGCGCTACATTTAAACGTCCTTTTTCTACTTAAATTTTCGGCAGTGTTTGAACAAAATATGGGCCAAAAAGGGCTGAAAAAACAACCAACTTAAGCAGAAAAGAGTGTTAAGAGGCATCTCGCCGCAAGGGAAATTCTATGAATCTGACCAGAGACTACTAGACAAAAGAAAGAAGGTACGACAATGATATAGTCTGACTCATGATCATGCTGTATGCGTATGCAAAAATTGGCTTTTCTCGACTTTGTATTTTGTAATACACTATTTGCTCCATGCGCATCAAATTTTGTGCCACACTGCTAGAATTTTCCCAGGAGGTGCTCCATTTGTGTGGCTTCAACTTCAGTCTTTCTTCCAAAATCTCAAAATTAGTTTAGATTTTAAAAATCTGATGTGCTGCACTCACATGACTTTCTCTACTCTTGTACTAACCATTCTGACAAACTCTTATTCCTATATCTTCTTTTTAGTAAAGATAAACATTTGTACAAATTATCTTATTGCTTATTTCCTTGTAGGTGCAAGAGGAATATGGGAATACACTAGACTTTGTGTAGTAGTCAAATCTTTTAAAGCTCTGAGATTCCGTTCTCTTTGTACACATAACATAAAAAAATGAACAACGATGTCACATTTCACGAAAGTTTTAAGTTTCCCGAAACTCACACACAT
The DNA here is from genome assembly GCA_030765045.1 of Tenodera sinensis. Classification (NCBI taxonomy): domain Eukaryota; kingdom Metazoa; phylum Arthropoda; class Insecta; order Mantodea; family Mantidae; genus Tenodera; species Tenodera sinensis. The sequence goes on from CM060964.1 coordinate 150,104,006, forward strand.
AACAAGGAATATCTCCGAAATAGTTCACCCTACAAGCAAATTTATCGGGATATAAATTGTGTATTTTAGGAAGATTACATTTTTTGTATAGTACGATTTGGTCTATCTCTACCGGTTTACCAGTTAGGCAAAAGTCGTTCGGAGTAAATACGACTACAGGGGCTATAGCCAATAAATTCAAGATATACATTTCATTTGTCATAAAAATATATCAAGCATGTGACATTTTTATCAAAATCATTAGAGCCATTTTCAAGAAAATAATTTTCGAAAGATTTTCCATCTGAAGGGTAGTTTTGGGTGGGGCTATTTTCTTCAAAATCTTCGTGTCGCATCCATGAAAGACATTAAACTCATACCAGCTTTGGTTTGTAACCTACTTCTCCTTTATGAGTTATGCTGTCCATAGACTGACAAACACACACACACACACTCACACACGCGCGCGCGCGCACACGCACACACACACACACACACACGCGGACCTTTTTCTAAAATGCTTCATTTGGATTCAGGGGGTCTCAGAACATATATATTTCTGGTGAAATCCCAACATCGAATTTTTGGGTGGAATACAATACTTCCCCTACGTACTAGTAGAGAAAGTAAAAATTAAATACAAAAAAAAAAAAAATCAATTCCATAAAAGCCAAAAGTTAATAAGAAATAATAATGCTAATAATAATACTCCTACTGATACTGATACTACTACGACGCACAACAACAACAATAATAATAATAATACCACTACCACTGCCAGCAGCAGCACTACTACCACTGCCAGCACCAGCACTACAACCACCACTACTACTACTACCACCACCACTACTACCACTGCCAGCACCAGCACTACAACCACCACTACCACTACCACCACCAGCACTACAACCACTACTACCACCACCAGCACTACAACCACCACTACTACTACTACTACTACTACTACTACTACTACTACTACTACTACTACTACTACTACTACTACTACTACTACTACAACCAGTACTAGTATCACCACTACCACTACCACCACCACTACCAACACTACTACTACTACAACCAGTACTAGTACCACCACTACTACCACTGCCAGCACCAGCACTACAACCACCACTACCACTACCACCACCAGCACTACAACCACCACTACCACCACCAGCACTACAACCACCACTACTACTACTACAACCAGTACTAGTATCACCACTACCACTACCACCACCACTACCAACACTACTACTACTAAAACCAGTACTAGTACCACCACTACTACCACTGCCAGCACCAGCACTACAACCACCACTACCACTACCACCACCAGCACTACAACCACTACTACCACCACCAGCACTACAACCACCACTACTACTACTACAACCAGTACTAGTACCACCACTACCACCACCACTACCAACACTACTACTACAACCAGTACTAGTACCACCACTACTACCACTGCCAGCACCAGCACTACAACCACCACTACTACTACCACCACTACTACTACCACTGACAGCACCAGCACTACAACCACCACTACTACTACCACCACCACTACTACCACTGCCAGCACCAGCACTACAACCACCACTACCACTACCACCACCAGCACTACCAACACTACTACTACTACAACCAGTACTAGTACCACCACTACTACCACTGCCAGCACCAGCACTACAACCACTACTACCACCACCAGCACTACAACCACCACTACTACTACTACAACCAGTACTAGTACCACCAATACCACTACCACCACCACTACCAACACTACTACTACTACAACCAGTACTAGTACCACCACTACTACCACTGCCAGCACCAGCACTACAACCACCACTACTACTACCACCACTACTACTACCACTGCCAGCACCAGCACTACAACCACTACTACTACCACCACCACTACTACCACTGCCAGCACCAGCACTACAACCACCACTACCACTACCACCACCAGCACTACCAACACTACTACTACTACAACCAGTACTAGTACCACCACTACCACTACCACCAGCACTACCACCACCACTACTACCACTGCCAGCACCAGCACTACAACCACCACTACCACTACCACCACCAGCACTACAACCACTACTACCACACTACCACCACCAGCACTACAACCACTACTACTACAACCAGTACTAGTACCACCACTACCACTACCACCACTATTACCAACACTACTACCACCACCACTACTAAAACTGCCAGCACCAACACTACAACCACCACTACCACCACCAGAACTACAACCACTACTACCACACTACCACCACCAGCACTACAACCACCACTACTACTACTACAACCAGTACTAGTACCACCACTACCACTACCACCACTATTACCAACACTACTACCACCACCAGCACTACCACCACCACTACTACCACTACCAGCACTACAACCACCACTACCACTACCACCACCAGCACTACAACCAGTACTACCACACTACCACCACCAGCACTACAACCACCACCACTACTACTACAACCAGTACTAGGACCACCACTACCACTACCACCACTATTACCAACACTACTACCACCACCAGCACTACCACCACCACTACTACCACTGCCAGCACCAGCACTACAACCACCACTGCTACTACCACCACCACTACTACCACTGCCAGCACCAGCACTACAACCACCACTACCACTACCACCACCACCACTACAACCACTACTACCACACTACCACCACCAGCACTACAACCACTACTACTACTACAACCAGTACTAGTACCACCACTACCACTACCACCACTATTACCCACACCACTACCACCACCAGCACTACCACCACTATTACCAACACTACTACCACCACTACCACTACCACCACTATTACCAAATATACTACCACCACCAGCACTACCACTACCACCACTATTACCAACACTACTACCACCACCAGCACTACTACCACCACTATTACCAACACTACTACCACCACCAGCACTACTACCACCACTATTACCAACACTACTACCACCACCACCACCACTACCACTACCACCACTATTACCAACACTACTACCACCACCAGCACTACCACTACCACCACTATTACCAACACTGCTACCTCCACCAGCACTACTACCACCACTATTACCAACACTACTACCACCACCACTACTAGTACAACCAGTACTACCACCACCACTACTACCAACACTACTACCACCACTACTACTACTACAACCAGTTCTAGTACCACCACTACCACTACCACCACCACTACTACCAACACTACTACTACTACAACCAGTACTACCACCACCACTACTACCAACACCACCACTACCACCACCACTACCACTACCACCACCACTACTACCAACACTACTACTACTACATCCAGTACTAGCACCACCACTACCACTACCACCACCACTACTACCAACACTACTACCACCACCACTACTAGCAACACTACTACCACCACCACCACTACCACCACCACCACCACCACTACTACTACAACCAGTACTACCACCACCACTACTACCACTACCACTACTACCACTACCACCACCACTACTACCAACACCACTACCACCACCACTACCACCACCACCACTACTACTACAACCAGTACTACCACCACCACCACTACCACTACCACCACCACTACTACCAACACTACTACCACCACCACCACTACTACTACTACAACCAGTACTACCACAACCACTACTACCACCACCACCACCACTACCACCACCACCATTACCACCACCACCACTACTACTACTACTACAACCAGTACTACCACCACCATTACCACTACCACCACCAGCACTACAACCACCACCACTACTACTACCACCACTACTACTACCACCACCACCACCACCAGCACTATAACCACCACCACTACTACTAGCACCACTACTACTAGCACCACTACTACTAGCACCACTACTACTACCACCACTACTACTACCACCACCATTACCATTACTACTACCACACTACCACCACCATTACCACTACCACCACCAGCACTACAACCACCACCACTACTACTAGCACCACTACTACTAACACCACTACTACTACCACCACCATTACTACTACCACACTACCACCACCATTACCACCACCACCACCACCAGCATTACAACCACCACCACTACTACTAGCACCACTACAACTAGCACCACTACTACTAGCACCACTACTACTACCACCACTACTACTACTACCACCACCACCAGCACTACAACTAGCACCACTACTACTAGCACCACTACTACTACCACCATTACCACTACCACCACCACCATCACCATTACCACTACCACCACCAGCACTACAACTAGCACCACTACTACTAGCACCACTACTACTACCACCACCAGCACTCAGCACTACTACCACCACCATTACCATTACTACTACCACACTACCACCACCATTACCACTACCACCACCACCACCATAATTTAATAACCACCACCATTATCACTACCACCACCACCATTACCACTACCACCACCAGCACTACAAGTAGCACCACTACTACTACCACCACTACTACCACCACCACCAGCACTCAGCACTACTACCACCACCATTACCATTACTACTACCACACTACCACCATTAGCACTACCACCACCACCACTACTACTAGCACCACTACTACTAGCACCAATACTACTACCACCACCACTACTACTACCACCACCAGCACTACTATCACCACTACCACCACCACTACTGCCATTACTACTACCACCACCACTACCACCACTACCACCACTACTACTACCACCACTACTACTACCACCACTACAACCACCACCACTACTACCACCACTACAACCAACACCACTACTACCATTACTACTACCACCACGACCACGACCATTACCACCACTACCACCACTGCCACCACTACTACCATTTTTACCACCACTACCACCGCCAGCACTACCACCACTACCACCACCACCACTACTACCATTACTACTACTACCACCACTACCACTACCACCACTACCACGACCACTACCACCACTACCACCATACCACCACCACTACTACCATTACTACTACCACCACCACTACTACCACCACTACCACCACCACTACTACCATTACTACCACCACCACAACTACCACCACTACAACCACCACCACTACAACCACCTCCACTACAACCACCACCACTACAACCACCACAACTACTACCACCACCACTACTACCACCACTACTACCGCCACTACTACTACCACCACTACTACCACCACCACTACTACCACCACTACCACACTACCAGAACCACCACTACGACTACTACCACCACTACCACTACTACTACCACCACTACCATTACTACTACCACCACTACGACTACTGCCACCACTACCACTACTACTACCGCCACTACTACTACCACCACTACTACCACCACCACTACTACCACCACTACCACACTACCAGCACCAGCACTATCATTACTACTACCACCACTACCACCACTACGACTACTACCACCACTACCACTACTACTACCACCATTACGACTACTACCACTACTACCACCACCAGCACTACTACCACCACTACCATTACTACTACCACCACTACCATTACTACCTCTACCTCTACCACCACTACGACTACTACCACCACTACCACTACTACTACCACCATTACGACTACTACCACTACTACCACTACTACCACCACAAGCACTACTACCACCACTACCATTACTACTACCACCACTACGACTACTACCACCACTACCATTACTACTACCACCACCACTACCATTACTACTACCACCATTACGACTACTACCACTACTACCACCACCAGCACTACCACCACTACTGCCACTACTACTACGACCATTACGACTACTACCACTACTACCACCACCAGCACTACTACCACCACTACCATTACTACTACCACCATTACGACTACTGCCACTACTACCACCACCAGCACTGCTACCACCACTACTACCATTACTACTACCACCACTACCACACTACCAGCACCACCACTATCATTACTACTACCACCGCTACCACCACTACGACTACTACCACCACTACTACTACCACCATTACGACTACTACCACTACTACCACCACCAGCACTACTACCACCACTACTACCATTGCTACTACCACCACGACTACTACCACCACTACCATTACTACTACCACCATTACGACTACTACCACTACTACCACCAGCACCACCACCACTACTACCACCACTACGACTACTACCACCACTACGACTACGACCACCACTACCACTACTACTACCGCCACTACTACTACCACCACTACTACCACTACCACACTACCAGCACCACCACTATCATTACTACTACCACCACTACCACCACTACGACTACTACCACCACTACCACTACTACTACCACCATTACGACTACTACCACTACTACCACCAGCACTACTACCACCACTACCATTACTACTACCACCACTACCACTACAACTACTACCACTACTACCACCACCACCACTACCACCACCACTACTACCACTAGTACGACCACCACTACAACCACCACCACTACTACCATTACTACTACCACCACTACCACCACTAGTACGACCACCACTACAACCACCACCACTACTACCATTACTACTACCACCACTACTACCACTACAACCACCACCGCTACTACCATTACTACTACCACCACTACCACCACTACTACTACCATTACTACTATCACCACTACCACCGCTATGACTAGTACCACTACTACCACCACTATCACTACTGCCATTAATACTACCACCACGACTACTACCACTACTACCACCACTACCACCACCACTAGTACCATTACTACTACCACCACCACTACTACTACCACCGCTACCACCACCACTACTACTATTACTACTACCACTACTACGACTGCTGCTACTACTACCACCAGCACTACTACCACCACTACTACCATTACTACTACCATTATTACTACCTCCACTACGACTACTACTACTACCACCACTACCACCACCACTACTACCATTATTACCTCCTCCACTACGACTGCTACTACTACTACCACCACTACGTCTACTACCACTCTTAGCACCACTACCACTACTATTACCACCACCACTACTACCATTACTACTACCACCACTACGACTACTACCACTCTTACCACCACTACAACCACCACTACGACTACTGCCACTGCTACCACCACTACCACCACTAAGACTACGACCGCTACTACCACCACCACCACTACCATCACTACCATACTACCAGCACCACCACTATCATTACTACTGCCACCACTACCACCACTACGACTACTACCACAACTACGAGTACTACCACCACTACCACTACACAAAAAACTACTACTACCACCACTACCACCACTAGGACTACTACCACTACTACTACCACCACTACCACCACTAGGACTACTACCACTACTACCACCACCACTACCATTACTACTACCATCACTACCACCACTACTACCACCACCAATACTTCCACCACTACCACTACTACCACCAATACTACCACCACTACGACTACTACCACCACTACGACTACCACCACTGCTACCACCACCAATAGTACCACCACTACCACTACTACCACCACTACAACTAGCACTACTACCATTACTACTACCACCACTATGACTACTACCACTACTACCACCACTACCACTACTACCATTACTACTACCACCACTATGACTACTACCACTACCACTACCACTACCATCACTACGACTAACACCACTACGACTACAACTACCACTACTACTACTACCACCACCACTACTGCCATTACTACTACCACCACAACCACCACTACGACTACCACAACCACTACCACTACTACTACCACCACTACGACTAGTATTACCACCACCACTACTACTATTACTACTACCACCACTACGACTACTACCACTGCTACCACCACTACCAGCACCACTACGACTACGACCACCACTACCACTACTACTACCACCACTACGACTAGTATTACCACCACCACTACTACCATTACTACTACCGCCACTACTTCTACCACCACCACCACTACTACCAGCACCACCACTACTACCACCACTACCACACTACCAGCACCACCACTATCATTACTACTACCACCACTACCACCACTACCACCACTACGACTACTACCATCACTACGTCTACTACCACCACTACCACTACTACTACCACCACTACGACTACTACCACCACTACTACCACCACCAGCACTACTACCACCACTACGACTACTACCATCACTACGTCTACCACCACCACTACCACTACTACTACCACCACTACGACTACTACCACCACTACTACCACCACCAGCACCGCTACCACCACTACCGTTACTACTATCACTACCAGCACCATCACTACTACTACTGCTACTACTACTGCTGCTACTACTACTACTACTACTACTACTACTACTACTACTACTACCACCACCACTACCACCACCAATAGTAGTAGTAGTAATAATAATAATAATAATAATAATAATAATAATAATAATAATAATAATAATAATAATAATAATAATAATAATAATAATAATATGGTGATGATGATGATTATGAGCACTTTAATTTTTCCTTCATTTCTATTCTTTAAATGTAAAACAAATATTCTTTCTTTCAAATAGTCAATGCGGAAAACATTGTTAAACCATGAAAATAATACGCTGGAGTAATTAATCGTAATTTTTATGTGAGTGAATATCTAGTATTTAGTGTGTTTATATAATGATAAATACCTTACTCGTCAAATTGCAATAAACACAAATGTTGCTTTTCAAATAATATATGTATAAAGGGTCATAACGAAGTACAGGGGGGTTGACGTCATTTCGCCTGTGCTTGATAGGTTGTGCCACAGCCAGCTTTGCTGCTACATAAACTCCGCGCGTAAAGCATTTATAACACTCTTACCTTATTGAAGAGGCTGCTCCGAATCCGCAAGTTTGAGCACGAGTACATGCGAGTACGCAGCAGAGTTGCACGGAGCACGGCTGTAGAGGGAGGGCGCGAATGATGATAGCCAATACGTCACTGGGCAAAAGGTCATAGGAACCTCGCTCATTCCCCGTCGCAGGTCTCTGCCAGTACACACCGCGCCGTGACGGTAGTCTACCCCAGATCAGAGCTGTGCGGCGTGTTGCAGGTTTACTCACGCAAGGAGACGAGTACGTCGTTACACACTGGTGAGCACCTCAGGTGGAACACATTGTTATAGAAGATGCTGGAAACGTCCACCCTCTCGTAAACAGGCATTATATCGGGAGAATACATTCTGATTCATACGATTAAGTTGGGCCACTGTAATGTTTCCGATTTCATTTCTAAATATTTTGTTTTAGTTCTTCCAATGTATGGGGATTTGTCTCGTAAACTTTATCTTTCAGGTTACCTGATCCCAAGGTCACGGGTTCAAATCCAGTCCAGACCAATGGTTTTTAAGTGTGCTTAAAAACGACAGCTCCATGTCAGTAGATTTACTGGCGTGTAAAAGAACTCCTGGGTGAAATTCCGGCACACCGACGACGCTGATGTGATCCTGGCAATTGACAACGTCGCTAAACAACAAAATTAATTTTTTTCAGGTTACCCTACAAGTAAAAATCACACACTGTTAGACCAGGGGAGCGAGGGGGTCATACACCGGCACTATTCACTCTATAAAACACTTCCCTAATTTTATTCATGGACTCCTCTGCAGAATCTGGTTGAAACCACCATGATTTCTTTTCTTCTGTCGGTTCATGATAAAATGGGGTCAAAATGTCATTTCGGTACCTCTCGGCACTTAGTCTGCTGGTAGAATATTGGACCGATTATGCGTCTAGCGCTAACAGCACACCAAACTCCAAGTCTCCGATAGTAATGAGGGATTTCTTGAACGCCATATGTATTTGCAGAGGCCCAGTACCGACTGCTATGCGTGTTGACACGACCATTTAGGTGGAACCATGCCTTATCGGAAAAGAACACAAGATGTGTATCAATTAAACCATCATTCATTGATGAAAGAAACCATTCACAATAATGTATTCATGATACTGGGTCACCTTGTTTTAAAGCACGGGCACTTGTACACTTATACGGTTTTAGTTTTAGACATATCCCCATACATTTTAAGAACTAAAACAAAATAATAGAAATGAAATCGGAAACATTACAGTGTTCCAACTTAATCGTGTGAATCAGAATGTGTTCTCCCGATGTAATGTTTGTTTAGCCCAGGGTGGACATTTCTAGCATCTTCTATATTGTAAGAGTGTTATTCATGATTTATGCGCGGAGTTTTAGGAGCAAAGCCGGCTGTGGCACACCCAATGCCGTGCGCCCGTTAGGTTTTAAATGAAGAACCCTTTAATGAATATAATAATAATAATAATAATAATAATAATAATAATAATAATAATAATAATAATAATAATAATAAATCATAATAATAATAAATCATAATAATAATAATAATAATAATAATAATAATAATAATAATAATAATAATAATAATAATAATAATAATAATAATAATAATAATAATAATAATAATAATAATAATAATAATAATAATAATAATAATAATAATAATAATAATAATTATTATTATTATTATTATAATAATAATAATACAAATAATAATACAAATAATCCTCAAGAACATATATGTCCAAGTCAAAATCGTTTCCACGGACGGTTCACAAATGTTGTTTCGGGACCATAACGTCAGCTTGCGTCTATTGTTTCTTTTCATGTCGAGTCTCAGCTACTGAAGATGAGTTGACAGCCGAACGGTTTTATAAGGTTGTTTTCGTAAGTTCGTTTCTCGTTACGGTTCAATCACTAAGAACGCCTGGGAGCACACCTCACCCGCTGCACGGCTACGACAGAGTAGTTGCCAAACTCTGTTTTAGGGAGAAATTCTCAGCTCGAAATGCACTAAATCAGTTTTTACATGCTCGATTCGTTACTACATGCCGTAGACAACACAAATTTTCTGCCGGCATTGTGAGGTGGTTTTGCCCTTACGATAGTAAAACAGCAATAAGATGTCGGAAATGTTCCTTTTTGCTTTCCATAGTTTGTAAACACAAGTTCGCGCTGTTCCAGCCAACGTCAGTCACAAACACACACTGATGTATCCACCGCCTGCGGTGCCGTAGTAGTAAAAGCGGGCGTTAAACACTACAACAACTGATGTATCCAGTAGCGAGTCTAGTTGTTGACCTCTAAGTCGCAGGGGTGAACTTGAGTGTGCAGAGGGTTCAGGTTTTCAGGAGCTATAGATAGGTGGAACTTGTGAGACCGCCTTATAGCCAATACGTGGCAATGAGACCAATAAAGGATCGAAGTTTGTATTCCTAGCATTTTTCCCTGTCAGAAAACAGCAATGCTTATTGCGCATATTAAAATATAATTTCCAATTACAAAGGCGTCTTTGATTTTAAAGCTTTAAGCTCACGCATAAAAACCGAAATACCCTCCTTTTCGTGTTGAAACGAAATATGAAATAAGTAGATACTATATTCCTATATGAAAAAGCAAATAAAATGGAAACTAGCCTAATATGGGGTGTATAAATCCTGTGCTTTTATTACCTTCATTCTGGGGGGCATAGATATTAAGCGTTTAGTTAAATTTTCATTTGACTAGGCATTTGGGAGGATACTTCCTCACAAGCATCCTGTATTTAACCCCACCAAACCCCTTTTGCTTGCTTTATCTTGCAGGCCAATTTAACTCTAAAACTTCCTTTTCCTCTGCCCACACATTTTCAATAGGATTCAAATCTGGTGAGCAAGGAGGCCATCAATCACTGCAAGAACCAGTTTGAAACCTGCTGACTTGTGTGAACCTGCTGGAATTCAAGCATTCCTTAGATATGCCTACACTGTACAGAAGGAACCATGGTACTTTCAAGGATGTATTATATTGCTAGCTATTTAAGCAGTATCAAACTGCCACAACATACCTAGACCATGTCATGACATACAGCCCCATTACGAACCAAACACGCGATTTATTTCTACCACTATTTTGCGTCATGTTTTCTTAAGGGGCAGTAGACCATTTACTTCGCCCCTCATTGAAAATGTCACCTCATCTGTAATTATAACCCTATATCAGTTGTGGTTGACATTTACCCTGCAAATGCGAGGCGACATGATCTGTGATCGTCTTGAAGACTCCGTTTTTTGTCTGCCGATCGAGCAAAGAGCTCTGCTGTAGTCAAATAACATAAGGCTTTGCGGTTCGACCCAAGGAAATTTGAACTACTTCTAACTGTAGACATGCTGGATGGGAATCTAGTGTGCTTCATCTTGAAATGCAGTGTCCTGCTGAAGAGTGGACAAACGTTTTCGATCCGAGCCAGGACGATGATGAACGAGCCATTCTCAACTCATAGATATAGGGCAGCCGCCATCACCTGCCTTGTTATATCTGTCTCAAAATAGCAGGATCCTGTTGTAAACATATGGGAGTGCAGAAAGAGAGAGAGAGAGAGAGAGAGAGAGAGAGAGAGAGAGAGAGAGACTGTAACGGAACGCTCTTAGGCCGCTGAATGCTGGAGGGAAATATTTCCGGTGGGAACCGCCACTATAAACAACAGTGAATTTTGCTCCACCAATCGACGACCTAAGGTATGGGATAAATACGGAGGGGGGCACCTCGCGCACCGTGACCAACTATTGTAGCTACCACTTCCCAGTAGGCAGGGATGAAGTGAGGGAACCACAGAGTTCCACAGAGTCACAACTAGACAGGCCATAGAGACGCACCGAAGTCCCTAACAAGTCCTGAGATCTCGTCATTCCGAGCAGCCACCACCTTGTGGGTTTGATGTTTCACAGGCGTCCCCTCCAGCGGAGGACAGTGGCCTCCCAAACGCCACCTAGCGTAGAGAACAGCAGTCAACGTGCGCAAGCATCCACGCCACCTGTCCGGTGCCGCCAACACCACTCGTCTGTGAAAGCACAGCTCAAAAATAAGGAAATGGAATGAAGGGAAATAATGAAAAGGAAAATGTGGTGTGAAATAATGAAAGAGATAGGAAATCACGGAAAACCCATGTCAGAGTACGCGGCCACAGGGATGGAACACGCGACCTCCCGCCACAGACGTTACTGCGTGAACCATCCCGCTCGGTAATCGGCGACCTAAGAGCATTCCTTTACGCATGTGTATCTCTCTTTCTCTAGTCTCACATGTGTAGGACAGGATCGTTTTAGTTAGAGACAGGTTATAGCGACTTAAGAGCCGCTTTGCACGTTCAGTACTAGCCTTGTGTGGGGCGGGCCAGTCTGTGCACTGGCGACTGCTCTATTGTTTCACGCACAGTAGTTTATACGTATTACATATTTCTAACGAAAATCTCAAGAAGAGGTATCCGACAACAAAGACCGTCGACTCTTAACATTTTCTTGTCTGTGTTGTTCGTCGAGTACAGAGGAATGGCAAAATGTTTACTGTGTTGTAAGATATTTCAACACATAAACAAATTCAACCCGAAGTGTCATTATTCCGTATGTCATACGCTGGAGTATGCCCAAATACTCTGTGGGTTTGTGTGAGCACTTGACTGAATCCAACTACAGAACTCAAATATTGGATCACAATTTGAAGCGTGCTTTCGATCGTGTATGACTAAAAACTTATAAAGAGACTGCAACATGAATGAAACTTCACTTTTTCTCAGGATGAACACGAATATGACAACAAGAATGCTAGATTGGTTCTGGTTTGAGAATAATATTAAGGCAAAGTACAATAGTGATTTTTTGTATGAAAATCTGTGTGATGTTCTGTAAAACATATTAATGATCGCTGATCTTTATTAAGTATACTTTCTCTTTGGTTCTCTCTTGTCGATTTGAGGAGTAGCATCCCTGAAGACTGACCAGCAGTTGTCAGCAAGTATTCTTGCACTCCACGTTCCCTGGTAACATTTTTCCATTAATGATATTTGTTGATGGAAACGTTCGCCATGTTCGTCGCTTACATCCCCACAACTTTTAGGAAAAAAATTTGGATGGTAGTGTAAAAAGTGTAATTTAAGGGGCATGTTGCATCACATCTTGTGATAAGATGACAGCAAATTTGTTCGACTCACTAATTGTAGGAAATTTTGTAATTAGGTATTTGAATGCCAATCCATTTCGGTCAAATTTTAGCAACATTTTTTATGGGACCAAGTTTTATATATAGTGGAGGAATTAAAATGTTCTCAGATTCCACCAGAGGTTCATCTTTAACATCCATTTTTGCAGTTTCCACACCTTGACGTGAAGGACATTCTTCTTTTATGAAATGAAAAGCTCTGTCTCTACTACCCCATTCACATATGAAACAACAGTACTTAGTTTAGCCTAGTTGGAGTCCATCAATATTGCAATTACTTTGAAGTCTGCCCATATTTTCCATTTATACGTGCTATAATGAGTAGAGTCAAGAAGTTTCTGGGTTCTCCGGTTTCCCCCGCCATCTCACTCCACCGGTGTCCCACCTTCATTCCATGCATCATCAGTGTCACCGCCTGCGATGCCGCATGTAGTAAAAGTGGACGTTAAACACTACAAGAAAAAAGGAGTTTCTGGCCACCATGATTCCATCATATGCACGGAATAACTAATAGAAATTGACGGCAACTGATTGCGATTATGCAGTAATACAGCTTTGTGACGTAATTTGAAGTATCTTTAAACAACCGCCACTGATTAGAGATGTGATTAGTGTTCAGAGCACTCAATAAGCCACTAACATCACTGCAGAACAGTAAGTGGGCTCCCTCAGAAAAATGTTTCTCAAGTTGTTTCTGACGGTATCATTTAATTCACTCTAGCTAATTTTGGATGTTCATATTTAACATCAGGTGCAAAGTCAGATTCTACATTCTTGTCTAGTTACAATTTCGTGTCATCAGTAATGTGCCATATTATAAAAATAAGAAGCAACTGACAACTTTCTGTAGCATTTTCACCATAAGAGGTGCTCAATTAATTAAACATTGTATACACCACTCATGTCGCTACTTTCCGGTTGACCAGTGTAATTTGTTATGGAACTAATAGATATTACTAGTATTGCTTGTTTGTAAGAACATTCGTCAGTCAGTGCTTTTTATTGAAGTAATAGGTACATATTATCAATAAGTAAAACATTTTTAAACTCTATAGGTTAACAGAGCAAAACATTCAGTGTACTCACCGTGAAATTATAGCAGGATTGAATATACTTTAAATAAATTTAACAACGTTGACGTTTTTGATAGTGAAAAAAGATTCTGAAATATAAAGAGCATTCTGTGATTATGGATGTAGGATTATCACTCAAACCTAGGTTGCAGGGGTGTGAGATTTCTGGCATAGGTTGGCACTGCACTGATTTCTAATACAAAACTCCGCAAATTATGTTAAGAAGAAATTAATTTGTATATTTTTGCATGAGCTTTTAACATATAAGGATTACATGTTCAACTGAACTAATCGTTATTCTTTTGAGAAAATCCTGCTCAGCCCCTTACAGGTATACTCATGTAGGTATAACCATTTTGTCTGTTAAATTCTAAGTTTAGAAAAACGTTTAATATTTGTATATATGGGAAGGTAGTAAGTTACTGAACCTGTTATACCAATTATTTCATTCACTTCCAACAATTTCCTCTTTAAAGACAGGCAATACATATGGTATTTGTTGGTGCTAAGTACCATGCTTGGCCCTGGCTATTTTAATCCATATCTCCATTTTTTATTTAGCATATATTTTTACCACTAGAGGAGTAAACCAATATCTGCTCTTTCTCTACCTGTTTTTGCCATCTTATTTTAAAATTGCATAAGAAATCTCGTAAGCCTTTTAACTCGCCTTCATTTTTAAAAATCTTATGCAATCCTCCTGTTTTATTTTGCCTTTAACCATTTTTATCAACTCATTGTCAGCTATTTATTTATCACTAGTATAAAAGTGATACATCTGTGAAATTTCTACAGTACTTGAGTGTAGTACCCAACATTGTCCACAGTTCGTTGGCAGCGATGTGGAAGTCGCAGTATTCATGGAGCAGCTCCTGTTGTGTACGTGTTTTGTAATGTCTGCAGAATCTCGGGGACAGTCCGGAATCGAATGTGTCGAAGGGTTCCTTCATATTTGGGATCAGTTCACAATTATTGCGGTGAATGTTGTGGATGAAAGCGACGGCACAGATCAGCTACAGAGTGTGCCGTGTGTGTCCAACGCTGATCTCAGGTTATTCTCCATCTCTAAGGCTAACTCACATACTGCCTACCGTTGATCGGAGTTTAAGTAGTACAGAAACAACTTGCACGACCTGGCCGAGCCATGTGTTCCACGCGGTCCTGCTGGTTGAATCCACCTCGCCACAGTTCTGTATGGTGATACCAAGACCTTCATGACATTATCGTGCCGTACGACCACAGGCACACTGGATTTTCAGCCAAGATCGCTGTTTCTGCTTTGTAAACATAGTAAAACACAACAGCTTAGAGCGGTAATTAAAGAGACTAACTTCCTCTCACTACTGATGGAAGAGTCCATTTACTAGAGGGGAGGTCAGACATAGATTAACATGTGTAAGAGTGACAACCAATAATTTCCCCTTGTTTCGCTTCCACAGCAATGTTACCACTCATTTTGTTACACCCCAGTATAATTTTCTTCTTCCCCACAACTTGGACAAAGCTCCTGCATAACTCCCACTCATACCTTTTGATTTCCATCCCTAATTTTAACCAAGTAACCAGGTCTTCCATTTCTACCACACTTGGCTCCGTTATAAGTTACAGTGACTTTTTCCATCTCATTTCATAAAATAGAATTTACCTATCCATATCTCCCAATTGTGTTCTAGCTCCTTTCCGGTACTCCTGAAAGGATTATCTGTTCTAGACCAAACATATCCTATCCCATTCTGGATCAATTGTTCCTTAATTTTACCAACCCATGTATTACTTTTCAATTGAAACCTCAGACATATATAAAATACTTCTCTCTGGTAATAGTTGAACTCAAAAGAAATATTTCTATATTCTTTCCATTATTTTCATATTTGCCCTTTCGTACTATCTTCGCCCAACACAGTCAAAACTCTTGTATTAATGGTACACAATGCTACTTCCATAATTATCGTTGATAATATACATTTCACTGGGTATAACCTTTCCCAGTCTTCAGTACCCCCAAATTTCTGCTCTATATAACCATTTAGACTCAAGTAAGACACTCCTTCAAGCCACTCTATTGAACCGGTTACTTTGGAACAGCTACAAGTGTTTTTTACTTCAAGTATGTGCATCGTTTTATTATTTTCTTTTTATTTCCTTTCTCGAAACAACAAATTTGTATATTACATCAAGTAATAAAGCTGATATATACAACATTTTGTTTATCTCTCTTTTTTTCTTCTTCTATTGTTACAAAATGACTGAGATGCATGATTAATTTTCATTAGCTTGCATTTGCTGCATCTCACAATTTAGAGAGTGCATTGCTAGTGCAGTAAAAGAAAGAAGCATATTTCGTTTGTCTCGAATTTTAGCTTATTCTCCTCTCTTACAATTATATTATATGTTCTAATTAGTATCGTAATGCAAGCAAAGACTGCATTGTTCCTAAAGTTTATTATTTTCACGAAGTTCCTTTCACACAAAAGATTTCATTTAGATGGACAAATAATAACCCTGAGGCGCAAGAGCACTTTCCGGGCCAAGACCTATCGCCCGGCCGCTGCGTTCCCCATCTCTGCCCATCACAGGCGTCATGATTGGGGTGCAGTACTGGAGGTGGGGCACGGTCAGCGTCCCGGTCCCTCCCGACCGGTTACGCCACTTTTCAATCAAGTAGCTCCTCAGTTGATCCCTCGGGGACCTAACGAGGCTGAGTGCACCCTGGACCAGGTCTTTCAGCGGAAGAAAATCCCCTCGCCGGTACCGGGAATCGAACTTGGTTCATCCGCTTGGTAAGCAGCAGCCCTACCATCATGCTAAGGAGGCGACCCCAAATTGACAGGTCTTTTGTTTACAAATGTTATATTTTCTCAAAACGGTTAAAGATTTTATTCAAATATTACATTTTCAAGTGTTGACCAGAACGAGATGGTGCACAGTTTGAAATTTCTACAAATACCCTGTGAGATTCTCTCCATTCTTGCTAAATGTTGTACAATTTGTGGAACTGTAAAACCGAAGGAGATGGACAAATGCTTCTGACACTAAAAATGTAGAACTGGTTAAATTTTAAATTTTTTATCAAGTTTTCGTAGGTTTAGCCATTTTCCAAGTACTCCTTACTGTGTGTTAAAATTTTGCAAGCTCAAGTGGGACACATTTGAAGCTTTCTTTCGCATGAACTTGTAACTTCGCTATACCAGGTGAGTCAGCTGCCCTTTATTCTCGAGTTTTATGCAAACCGCATTTTATACTCCAACATGAAAACATCGACCCCATTACTAGGCTCTACCCGCGTATTTAACATGGTTGTTAAACACTCGATGAAATTAGGGCTAATATGGATGTTATCACATCGCCTTTTAATATATTCGTAATTAGACAGCTGATGTTTGCACTTCTGCAAATGTTTTCTGGAACCAGCGAATATTACATCTTAAACGGATTGGTCACCTCACACGTTACTAGGTAGCTCAGTTGGAACGAGCGCAAGACTCCGAAGTAATCTGTCTGCTGTGAAGGTGGTTCGAATCACCTGCATGTACTAATTTTTTTACCGTGCAATCCTCACAAATTACACATTATTATTCTGAAAACGGTTATTATATTCGTTTTCATTGCTTTATTTATGTTTTATGGCGTTGTTTGATGTTTCTTTATTGATAAACTACAATTAGGTAGTTGTTTAAACATACCTATAGGTAGGTGCAATTGAAATAAGGATAATTTACACACAGGATTGAACAGATCTACAAGTCACTGTAATACGCTGACGAAGGGTTTCTAGATTGCCCAGCTCCTCTGCATAAATGCGTTCTTTTAAATAACCCCAGAGAAAGAAGTCAAGGGGTGTCAGATCAGGTGATCTGGTAGGCCAGGGGACTGGTCCTTGTCTTCCTATCCAATGACCAGGATGTGCAGCATTCAAATGATTGCAGATGATCCTCGACCGAAACGGAGGAGCGCCATCGTGTCGAAACCACATCGTCATTCGCTCCTGCAGTGGCACATTTAATAATAATAATAATAATAATAATAATAATAATAATAATAATAATAATAATAATAATAATAATAATAATAATAATAATAATAATAATAATAATAATAATAATAATAATAATAATAATAATAATAATAATAATAATAATAATAATAATAATAATAATAATAATAATAATAATAATAATAATAATAATAATAATAATAATAATAATAATAATAATAATAATAATAATAATAATAATAATAATAATAATAATAATAATAATAATAATAATAATAATAATAATGGGGAGGTACAGAGGAATTTCAGCTCCTGTTAGATTCCCCTCGAAGAATGGTTCAACAAGGTGGTCTCCCAAGATTCCACAACAGACATTTACACCCCACTGTTCTTGGAATGCTGCCTCCCTTACCCAATGAGGATTATCAGCACTCCAAAAGCACATATTGTGACGATTTCCAGTTCCATTGTTGTGGAATCTTGATTCGTCAGAAAAGAATATCCTGGATGCGAATCCCACATCACTTGCTACTCGCTCCAGCAACCATTCACAAAAGATCACTCGAGCTTCGAAATCTCTCCCATGAAGTGCTTGGTGTAGGTGCAAACCATAAGAATGGAACTTATTAGTGTTCAATATTCGCACTACAGAAGACTGGCTGATGTTCACCTCCTGAGCAGCTACCCGTGTACTAGTATGCGGATTGTTCTGGGTGGCATTCAAAACTGCTTCTGCATTAGAACCCGATGTCTATGAGGAGGCATTCTTGCAAGTGATGCTGTTACACGCAGACGCCTTTCAACATTCCGGAAGCTGTTTGCTGTTGGTTGTCGTCTATTCCGATATCTCTTCCGAGATATTTTCTCCGGTGTATTTCTTCTTACTTCTCCGTAGATCAAAAGCATATCTACGTACTCATCTGTCGAGTACATAATGAAAGACTGGCACAAAATATCGTGCGACAGTATACGTGTGGAGAACGCAGGGGTCGGCATTCACAACACAATACATCATGTCAGTCCAATGGCGCAGAAGTCATTACACATATTCAATTACAAAATGCAGACAACCAAAAACGATTTAAATTATCTCCTAAACGCTCAGGGACTTTATAATTAGATTATTGTGAATTCGGTTTCCAAGTTTTGATGAACAGAAAAAAAAAATATTTACCATACTGAGACTCGAACCTATGTCATTGAGGCTTAGTGCAGAGGACTCGCCACAATCCTAGTCAGCTATTTCGAGACTTAGCTGAAAGCACGTACCGCGTTCAGTAGTAGGACTTGCATGCCTGGCGCTATGCCATTGCCACCTCGCGAGTTTTCGGGCTTGATTTAGCCTTTTAAGACAGATTTAATCATTTGCTGGGCGTTTTAATATTATTACTTAAATGGCAAAAGCTGTTAGGCATATTAATTGAGATGCACGAGGCGTAGTTCACGCAAAAATCTAAATAAACTGTTGTTTAATAATATGTCCATTTTGACTGTACGGGTCCATGATGGATGAGGCGTGTCACTAAATTTTTCGTAATTTTTGGCAGCCAACCCCTGCTCTAAGTACAAGAATCCACCATTTTCTTTTTAGCTGACGTTGTTAGTGTACCCATATGATAGGTCCAATATTTCCGAGGCGTTTAATGAATTACGTTGCTATGTATACTCTAATAAAAAGTTTGTAAAATCGGCTGGAAACCGGAATTCACTCTCAGTAAACGAGTCGTATGTTTTTGAGGTGTACTTTAGCGAGAAGTACGTTCTGTTCCTTAAACCACTGTTGCTCTCAATTTTGCGCATTCCTCTCTTTAAGAATATCAAGCAATACATTTTGGTAAGCGCAAAACTGGACTAAGGCGCACATGTCGTTTGATGGGTGGCCTACCTTCCAAAAAAATAAGGCGCGGCGGACTCACCTGGTATATTGTACATATTGACTGCTAAAAAGTGTTGGTATAGCTAGGAAATGATAAAGCATATAGAGGAATTGAGATGGGATGTAGAGTAAATATGTACGTAACAAAATTGTAATAAGTAATGAATACTTTATATTTAGTTATATTTTATATCAGAAAAAGTACAAACTAATTTATAATAACTTCTAACATAAACAAGATAACGTGAAGCGCCCGGTCATGTAATATAGACACAACACAACGCAGTATGGAAGCCCACATTGCGGAACATAAAAGCAGCATCGCCTCGGTCAAACGAACAAATCAGCCATTCCAGATTATGGCCCTTGTACCAGATAAACACGACATTATGTTTCAGAAAACGTACGTCCAAAAGATACTACGGTAGTGTTCAGAGAAGGCATAGGAATATATAAATATCTCACTAATTTCAATAGAGAGGGCGGATGTAAGTTAAATCTGGCTTGAAATCCTGCTTTATAACGCCTTCACATCGGCCAGCACAACAGCCAATCAGAAGAAAGCAGGGGCCTACAAGCCCACAGAACAAGTTATGGCTACTTGATTGATTCAATCTCTTAGCCGAGCAACTAAGCTATGAACTTTTTGAAGAGCACTTACATAATGCGATTCATTTCTGTTGGAGGATCCGGAAATTGGCATTTTCATTTAAACACAACCGTCGAAATTCTTCCTGCTTTCCTGCAGCCTTGCCCTGTGTAAAGGCCGCTCAATTATTGTACATTCAGCAAATTACTAAAATTGAAAAAAACTATCTGATCAAGGCTTGGATTACTTCCAGGAAAACATTTTCTTTGGTGCTATCAGGCGAAAGGGCACGCATTGGTTTGGAATAGCGATGACCAATGTTTGTGAAAGTGGGGAGGTTGGATTTACCTCCTTCCCTATACGCGAACGTTGCCACTCTTTAACCCCCAGCCGTGCATTGTATTGCAGTGCCGGGTTGGTTACATGTATGTTGCGTTTGATTTACGAAAGCACTTTCAAACCTTATGCGATTAAGGTGGAGTTAACTAGCATTACACATGAAACTTATGGTTCCTTTCTCATTTGTGAATCAGGTAACCAATATATTGGTAAATCATGCAAAAGTTGTTTTATTGTGATATCGTCATTATATTTTTAGTTATAGGCTGTTGAATTTGACATTTCTAAAGTGGGTGTGGCGATATAAATGCCACTTTACTGAGAACTTCAATATTATCATTTTTATACATGAAACAGGTTTCAAATTTGTCTCCAAAACTACTGCAAAGTTCAATGTTTGTATGCTAGATGGCATTATGTGACAATTGAAAAACTAGAATGTGCAGGCCATATTCAAAAAATAATGGGAAGTTTTAGAGTTACAGTGGAGGAAACTACCCCAGGTACACCAAATTCTTTATACTCAGTTTCTCTCTGATTACATTTTTGTTTATAAAATGTACCTTTTCTCAGGAACAACTGGATAGAATTGCATGAATTTCCTGTGGTTGTTATTAAACACCTACATGATTTTGAAACTGTGCCTAAAACATTACTGATGCTGCTAAATACTGCATGTAACACAATTCAAAACTTAGAAGTTGAATTTATAAAAATAAAAATTAATTAAAAATAATTAAAGCACAAGTTGCCAATATTATAGGTCCAGATTACTAAGCATGAGATAGTTCACCTAAATTTTGGTGTTGTTATGAGTTTCCATTCCATGTTAGATTACCTTTAACCTTTTTATTTTTATTTTTTATTAATAGATGAAACATCTTGTGAAACGACTTGCATTAAATATAAACATTGCAATTTATACAGTAGTTGGATAGTTATAGCAACAACAATAATAACAATAGTAGTAGTAGTAGTAGTAGTAGTAATAATAATAATAATAATAATAATAATTATTATTATTATTATTATTATTATTATTATTATTATTATTATTATTATTATTATTATTATTATTATTATTATTATTATTATTATTATTATTATTATTATTATTATTATTATTATTATTATTATTATTATTATTATTATTATTATTATTATTATTATTATTATTATTATTATTATTATTATTATTATTATTATTATTATTATTATTATTATTATTATTATTATTATTATTATTATTATTATTATTATTATTATTATTATTATTATTATTATTATTATTATTATTATTATTATTATTATTATTATTATTATTATTATTATTAGTATAAGGGCTCGGAAGTTCATGCCCTAAAACACTGAAATATGCTCTTAAAAACTTGAAAATATGCCTAGAAATATGCACTATTTAATTAAAACAATCAATGTCCCTTTGCAGTAAACAAGACCAGTTAGTATAAATAATAGTTACCTTATTCCTCAGAGGTTGAAGCAGAAGTGGTCCGGCTCCTTGCATTAACTGATAAATTGCAGTTCACAACCAACACTTTGCACAAATTTTCAACTGTAAAACATCGTCTGTTGTCTCGCAAAACACTTTTGTAACGTGAAAAACTTCTCTCCACGCACAAGATGTTATCGTGGCATATTTAAATGATGTTAACTGCTTCACAGAGAGAGTCAAGTCTCTTGGTATGACATGGTTTTCTTTCGAGGACGTCTCGAATACCGCGCATCTGTTTATAACTAGAATTTTTTGAAATTACATAATTCACTTTCTCTTTCACTTTTTGTCCTATGCTACCAGGAACCGAACTTAGATCACATATTGTTTTTTTTCCAAAGACAGTAAGTGATTCATGGAAGGGAGATCCTACAGCTTCCAATGCCGTTATGGCTGTTGGTAAGAAATAAAAGTGGGCAGATATGAAACTAAGACCCTCTTTTAACCCAGTGCCTGACAGAATATTTTGCACAGTTTCCTGCGCGGTGAACTTCTGCAACTGTTTTAACGCACGAAGGGTTATCTACATTCGGTCGGACCGGCTGCAGTGGGCCACCTGGTATATATGCAGGTTGGAAGGGAAGTCATTACATTCCTTCTAATATGTGCTTCATAGAAGCATTACAAACAAAGAAGTCTGATGACATTTTGTTCTTTGATCAGCCAATTTCGAAAAAATAATTGGTTTTTGATCCAACTTGGACACGTAATACCACAGGTATGTACGAAGATAACAGTTTGTTACTTGTAAGATGCGTAGAGTAACTTCGGTAGTAATTATGGGACATCACACTGGGTTTCGAAATAATTAATCACTTAAAAGACGTGAAGGAATACTCCAAGCAGCTTTCTCACGCGTGCAGTAAGTTGACAACGTTGCGTTGAGGTTAGTCAGGGAATTGAGCTGGTTTGTGGATGTAAACAGGTCTGGCACTTTCGCTTTCACTTTAATGTTTCGGGAGCTAACGCTTGAGATTGGCCCACACACGCGGAGTAAATTCGGCAGGACAAGACAGGGTGTTTGTCTGTGTTCTCAAGAAGCACCGTTACTTTGTTTATGTACTGAGCTAGGGAAAGTGACACCCACACAATCTGCAGTGTTGCCAGCTTGTTTTCCAGAAAACTAAAATACCTCTAGGAAATGGTCAGAGACAAAAACGTAAGATACAAAATGTGATCCAAATATCGAGATGTATCACTGGTTTAAATTAATGTGATGACTTCCCTTCCACCCGGTATATATACATGTATTTGCGAACAGAGATTCTCCAAATTGAACTATATTAGACGTCTGTATCGGAATAGGTTACACAATGATCACTTGGTGGATCTTCTAAGGCTGTGCACTTCGACTTTGTCGCCAAATATTTATAGATTTCTTAAACGAAAGCAGTACCAAAGAAGCCACTAATGAACAGGTGTTCATCGCATAAGATTTGAAAGTGCTTTCCTAAATCAAATGCAACATACATGTAACCAACCCGCCACTGCAACACAAGGGTTAAAGAGTGGCAATGTCAGTGTATAGTGGAAGAAGGTAAACACAACCTCCTCTCTTTCGCAAACGTTGGGACATGGCTGTTTTAAACGATTAGCTATCGCTGTTCCCTAAGTAAATGAAATGTGTAGTGAAATTATTTATGGAAATGTTTTTCTCAATGAAGTTGAAATGGCGATAAGATGAACCTTTTGCAAGAATACGAGTAGTTTGCAGATGTGTAAACGATAGTGAGTAGAGTAAGTAAAGTGAATGTAACCAAAGTAAAATGTGAAGAGTGAGGTGGTGAGTAGGCAGATTTGTGCATATAGTCGACATACTGTACTGGTGCAGTACGACCTTTTTGTTAGTGGACTTGGCTCTCCCTCCTCCTACAGAACTGGTTCTGATACGAGCAACAAAGCATAGGCTTAACCCCTCATTTTCTGCTTTTAACCTTTGGGACCACTGCACTGACAAATGGAAACAACAGTGTTAAGAGTAGACATGGTCAACAAAATAACTTGCCTTTACTTTTACATTCTGGAAGCCATTCTACTCCATAAATGTCTTTATTAAAGTGTTGCAAACAAGTTTTTATTTTGGTTTTCTAATTTTCTTATGCTGAAGTTTCCCTGCTCCTTCAACTTCTTTCTTCTTTGCGTAGATAAGTGTAGGGAAACCTCGATTTAAAATTTTACACACGACAAAGTACCCCTTTCTCAGACATGTTTCACTACTCTCCGCTGCAACCATGCTCTCATAAAGCACAAGCAGTTTTCAGCTTCAAAGTTGCTTCCAGTAAGTGATATTCCTAATTCCCAAAACACATGGAATTCTGTATTTAAAATGAAACTTATCAAACAAATATTCAAATAGAAGCCATCTGCAACATCGCACGATACTAAACTATTTATTTATTTTTTATTATTATTATTATTATTATTATTATTATTATTATTATTATTATTATTATTATTATTATTATTATTATTATTATTATTATTATTATTATTATTATTATTATTATTATTATTATTATTATTATTATTATTATTATTATTATTATTATTATTATTATTATTATTATTATTATTATTATTATTATTATTATTATTATTATTATTATTATTATTACCGCCTCCGTAGCGCAGTGGTAGCGCGCCTGCCTGTGGCGCGGAGGACCCGGGTTGGATCCCCGGTACCGGCATGGGATTTTTCCCCCGCTGGGAGGTCTGGTACGGGGTGCACTCAGCCTCGTTGGGTCCCTGGGGTGCCAATTGAGGAGCTATCCTGATAGAAAGGTAGCGTCCCTAAAAGGTCAAAGTAGTCGCCTTACGGTCGGGGGAGTCGGCGTGCTGACCCCCGCCACCCCCAACCTGCACTCCTCCGTGGCCTTGGCTGCGGCTGGGGGACGCAGCGGCCGGGTGATGAGGGTAACCTCTGAATAAGGGGAAGACGCCCTAGGAAAAATTATTATTATTATTATTATTATTATTATTATTATTATTATTATTATTATTATTATTATTATTATTATTATTATTATTATTATTATTATTATTATTATTATTATTATTATTATTATTATTATTATTATTATTATTATTATTATTATTATTATTATTATTAAACTCTAGCATTATAGTTGGGCCGTTCTTTGCGTTTCCATTTCGGCGTCTTTGATTCTAACTTTGCGGTAGCTTGACATAAATAAAGCGGTCGCTTTGTAAGGAACTGGAAAGCCGACTTTCGCTCGAATTACACCAAGAGGGTACTTTATGTCCACCTTCTCTAATATTTTAAATGTCTTTTAATTTTTTGATTGAAGGCATGCGGTTAATACCGACAATCAGTGTTTCTACTACTGAATTGCGTAATTGTTTCAAGATTGTTTCATTGTTGGTCTTTTTGAGAAACACTGAGATATCAAGATAGTCATAAAGTACCCCCACGTAGGTATTAACGTGATTCATATAAAGAAGTAAAAAAGGAATGGTTAAACAATGTTAGATATTGTCTTCTTTTTTTTAAAAAAAAAATTTGCTCATACGTTTTGTTAACTGTGATGGTCACAAAGCACCCGTCTCCCCGTTGGCAGTATAAGTTCTGTAATAAGGATTGGCATAACATCTAATGTGATTCATGTAAAAAAGTTAAAAAGGAATAGTTAAACAATGTTAAATATTATGTTTATAATATGACAATATATGATACCTAATTTTAAAACAAATTTGTTTTAAAAATTGCTCAGACTTTTTTTAGCAGTGGTGGTCACAAAGTACTCCCCCCACGTTGGTAGTATAAGATCTGGAATAAGGCCTGGCATTGCTAGGGTTAAGAAAACATAAATTGATTTGATTTCCTTACTTCTAACTAGCAGTATCTTAGTGATGCCGTGTCTCTTTGCTACTCGCCCTTTTGATGCGGTCACTCATGGTGCATCAGTTTTGATCTTGTTCTGCGCCGACTCGGCCGCCAGCTGTACATCTATATCTTTATCTCAGGGTGTGCGTGAATGTAGTGTTAGTTGATAAGGTTCAATATTGTCATAAAGATTCTTTTTGAAAAGGGCTGCCGACTGTAGAGTTAAAGAACTAAATGCTTTCCATAACGATGATGTGAAACCTCAGTTGTGGTAAGTTGCAGACATTTTTTTTTCTCAGAAAGTTCCCTCGCGTTAGTCGCCAAATGTTTCTAATCACGCATGTCACTGGGCACTAATTCTATAGCAGATGTATCACTTTTAAATATGATACACGAATGACCTAAGACTTAGTAAGTCAGCAACCTGATCTAGAATTCACGATTTCTCTCAACCCAAGCGCCGCCTACACTTCACTGTCCCTACCAACGTTTTTACACGCGTGGACCAATAATAGATCACAACGTAATGCGCCTAAAATAGCTTCTACGCTGCGTCTAGCTAGATTCTAAGAACTTTCATTTTCCTTTCTATTCCCCAGAATTTGTCTACGTGATTTTAAAGTGTATCAGTACCAGGAATCGAACCTGGGTCTCCCACTTGGTAAGTAGCAGCGCTACCTCCGCGCTAAGGAGACGGCCCTTCCAGACGGCCCTTCATAAATTAACGTACCTTTGAGATTAGTTAGCCCTGATACTCTTCCCTCCTTAATAACTGCTTCCAGTTGCTAGAAGCTTCTGAAGGGAGTTCGACGCACCTCTACTGTGCGAAGGTGTGCCCGTATTGCCTTGAGTCTCTGTAGAGATCTCCTTAGGCCTCAATACTCTGAAGATTAGTTGATTAAATCCAAGGTAGGATTTGAATCCCACTTCATTTAACGCCTTTAGAGACATTTCACCAATAGACTAGATCAGAGTAGTGCCTGTTGATTCTAGTCCATTGCTCTGTCCTTAGACCTGACTTCTGGATTACCAGAAACCTCAGTATTTTTAGGGCTCCTTGTGTTTTAGAAGTTTGAGTTATTTCCCTAGCGGTACAGCCGCTTCCAAATGTTTTCTTACGCACGCGCGACTCGCCGGAGACGGAAAGGGTGAAGTTTATCGAGCAGTCACCCCAGGCCAGAGCCGTCTGAAGTGGTTTACCTGTCTCATGAGTTTGATAGCCGTAATGCTAATGTTTTCCTGTTTCAACAAAAGAAGCTATCATGGCAACCAGCTTCTTTGGACTTCGCTGTTAAACAGCGAAGATTATCATTTGGGTTCTAGATCAATAAAGATAGGAATGTGACATAAATGTGTCTGCAAAAATATTTGCGGCAGAGTCTGTGTAGTCAATGCATGTGCAGTTGGGCCACAAAAGAAATTTGTGCTATCCACAACTAATGACTGTCATAAATCCATCTCCATGCTTCAGAAATGGCAAACCTCTATCTCTGTCCTTGTGGACCAATAGCAACCCCGATCTTATGGGAATTACAGTTGTATGTTTACTCCACTGGAGTCTGAGTTGCCAAAATTCTGAATTCCAGTTCTTTTCTGTTTCATTAGCTACAAAAATGTATGTTGTTTGTTGCAACTCTGCCTGAAAGAACTCAAGAGGAAGCGCCTGTGTTGTAAAACGATTATTGGGTTCCTCAATGGAGGCGGCCGAACTGCACAAGCGTTGACTAAACAGGCTCTACTAGGGGCACAAGAAACACTACATATTACTATAAACGATGTCTTACAGGATATTAGGCAACTTTCATACACACACACACAGACACAGACGCGCGCGTACACACAATTGTCTTTTCCAACAAGCTTCTGGGCGTTTCCTAATAATTTTGCGTATAACTTGGTAAGAATTAAAAGGACCTCATAGGCTAGTCTTAAAACATTGGCGAGACAAATTTTGTTATGATAATGTAAAAAACCGTACTCAAAACCCGGGCATTAATGACCATTATGGTTGAGCACTCTTTAACCCAATTTTCTCTTTCTCACCAAAAGCGCTAAAGACATTTGGAAAATAACTAAATAAACAAAATAAATAAATAAAAAGTAGGTAATTAAATAAAAGTAAAAAATCAAATAAAAAGCAAATAGCAAATAACAAACATGTTTTAATGTGAAGCGAAGATTTGTGTTTAAAGGATTTTTTGTTCATCTCTTTGTCAATGGAGAAACTGGATATCCAAAATAAATAAACCTCGTTTGCTATCCAATTTTTCGTGAAATAGCCCAGTGTCATAGTTATCACAAATTATTATAATTATTATTAGCGAAAAATTGACTATATTCATTATCTTTTTTAAAAACATTTGTTTAAACACCTGGGGAAAGGATGTGCAGATTGCTTTCGTTTGGACAGAATAATTAAGTACAGAACAAACTTTCGTTTCTTTTTTCCTCAACAGAAACTACCCAGCTTGCCTCACCTTGCACGACTGCATGTGAATGTAAATAAACACGCGCAGTAGCCCGCCCCCATGACAGGCACAGCTACTGGATAAGAAAATTCTCCTTCCGTTTCCCCTTAACACCTCTCGCCTGCCGGAAAACATTTGGAGCCATCTGTAGCAGTCCGCAGGATGGTCCCCTTCCTTGGCACTTTCTCCCACATCGACGCAGGTACTAGGTACTAAATACTATTGTTAAAGTGAAGATCCACGTCTGGTTCACACTACCGGAGCTTCATATTATCACAGTACTGTATCACTAACCAAGAGAAGTATCCAGTTTTACAATTATATGGAATATTATTGTACAACCGTTTTATTAAAAGGACAATTATTCACAAAATCATACCAATGCTTTTTCAGATTCTCATGAATTTTACTATATCTGTGTTGGTAAACTTTATTTAGTGCAGCCGATCCTCCAATTTATTATACGAGATCAGCTGGAGAGATGTTTATGTTAGAAAACATTCATTGTTTTATTGTGATACACGTAACCTCTTATTAGTGGGGAAATTAATCACTCAGTCATATTGAATGAAAGATAAACTAGTTCTTGAATACCACTGTAGCGTACATTTCAAGTTCATCAAACTTTATTGTTGGTGTCGGAATCCTTGACGCTATCGCTAACGATCATTTACACATAAGAAGTTGGTAGCATCATTGCGATTTACCTGGCTCCCCGAGTCACGTTTGGCTAATCTATGATTTTATCCATCAATGTAGGCATTTTCCAAAATAAGCTTCACACTTTTATACCAGATTTTATTTCATTTAGTAAATTAGAAATACCAAGTACCATTTCATTCCAATTACGTATTTTTTAAGGTGTTGTTAAGATTTCTTTTATTCTCCCGTGGCTTTGTTGCATTACAATGGCTATTCATTATTACCTCATTGTTATATCAGGTTAGCAGCCTCTTGAAATCGGAGAAATGGTAGATATTTGCTTTTATCTCTCCAGGGGTTTATCACTACATAATGCTGAAACTTAACAGACAAAAATGTTTTGTTGTTTTTGTTCATGAATCGGAAGGCATACAATCCGTGCGTCCAGTTTCTTTACTTAATGAGTAAGGAAACCAAGGAGAATAAAAGTAACCAAACTTGTATACCTCCTAAGTACTAGGCTTTGTTTCCTTATCGTGACTTCTTTTTATATAGTTTTAGGAGCCGAGTGAGTTGGCTCCGCGGTACCGTGTGAGGTTCGATTCCGGTTCACCACTCATTCCGACGTGGAGTTTTTCATGGTTTTCCCTGATCGTAGCGAATTTGGAGGTGGTTCTTTTCTACCATGACTTCCTTTCCCTCAGCTCCGTTTTGATCTTTCAGGTGTGCTTAGGTTTGTCGATATTCGGCGATGCTTGCTCAAAAGAAATAATATTTCCAGTAGACATAGCTGCCTTGTTGACCATGGCGGCGCCGTGGCCGAGCGGTTAGCGCGCTCGCCTACCACCTAGGCGGCCCGGGTTCGATCCCAGGGACCCGCATGTGGTATTCGTGGTGGACGAAGCGGCGTCAGGGCGGGTTTTCTCTGGGTGCTCCGGTTTCCCCCGCCATCTCATTCCACCGGTGCTCCATCTTCATTCCATGTATCATCAGTGTCACCGCCTGCGGTGCCGTAGTAGTAAAAGCGGGCGTTAAACACTACAACAACAACTACAACAACAACAACTTTTTGAACATTTCCAGGAGAGGAAGGGGTCTTCGAGCCACGAATGTTAAGGACCTCCGCACGTCTGTCACCTGTACCGTCTTCACTTTATCCCTTTCTCCTGGTAACCGCAGTAGATCTCACACGTGGCACAGTACGGGAGGTACCCCCCCCCCCCTTGTATACTCTGTGAACTTTTATCCCATAATGAAGAACATTATACCAGTTATTGCAATCTTCCTTCGTTATCTTATAACCGTGAATTACAAATTTCACTTGAACTTAATTTTTTAAAACCATATGTTGCAATATTTGTAATTAGGTACAAGTGTAACAGTAAATGTGATACCTATAAAAGACAACGTATTACGCCATTTATCAAGAAACGAGTGGGAAAACATAAAACTGTGGAAAGCGTGACGTGTGACAGGGACTGGGGGCTGGTTGGACGAGATCGACCATGACACGGAGGAGAGGGTTAACACATTTAAGGAACAGGTGACGTTAGAAATGAATGCTCAGCAACGGGTCCGCAATTAAATGCGTAGAATTGACCGCTGGGATGTCGGGTGGAAAGGAACGCATTACATTAATTTAAACCAGTTAATATTTGCACGTGTTGTTTAACAAATTTGTTTTCTATAACCAATATCTGGTGAGATATTCTGAACTTATTGAGAGTAAAATCCAGAATTTATGACAATGTTGCAGATATTAGTTGCGCACGTTGTAGAGATGTGATTTGCCATTCCTTTCAAAAATATCGGAGGACACTCCTTGCACATACCTTACAAAATATCTTGGAGTGCCCATGTTGATCGCACTGTTTCGTCAAATTTGTCCTTTGTTCTGTAAGTGCACGTCCCTTGTTCTCCAGTCTTCCATGTTTCTTTTGTTCGGCTAAACATGAGCACTTTTCCCAGGAGCGGGAGGCGGCCAGCAGCTGTCACCTTCGACTTGTGCAGGTTATACAAAGCCGATTCTTACGGATCGTCACCAACGCCCGTGGTTCGTCCGGAACCACCAACCATAACAAGAACTTGATCTACTTCCTCTTCTTCAATTCATACACCAGAACGCTCGTCGCTTGTTTTCACGCGTTCAGCATCTCGCGGGAGCTGTGATGAGAAGACTGCTCGAGGGTTTCCTTTTCAGTAATAATGTCGCCTTATGTGATTCCGATCACTAACTCTGCGCTCATCGAATTTGCAGCTCACATCAGTGTACAATGTATTCCAAAACTGCGAAAGGAGGAACTATATTGGCCATCCTCTTCATATTACTTTCCCTTCTGTATCTAATGTGCACCGAGACCTGTAGAGCACTGTGTTTGCTGAACCATCACCAATAAAAAAGACTAAAACTGGGGGACGGCGAATAAACCTGTTTCTCTTTCGCTTTTATCGCGGCGTGACAGTCCTGAACGAAAACAATGTTTTCGTGTTTACTGCCTCTTCGCCATCGTTGCAATTTGAATCATCCGATAATACATTCTGCGGCTTAAACTCACAATGTTCTGATGTGTTTAGTCACTCGTTCTCACGAAACTGAAATATCTTGTGAAATGGCAGTGCTTAATGATGCATTAGTGCTTACTGAAAGAATGCGTTACCTAAAATAGTGTCAATAGGAATTCACTAAGTTTCTACTAACATGAGACATCAAGTGATTGATTTATCAAATGTTTAATGTGTTTCACAAGTTCGTTCAAAATGTCTACCAGCGCAATTGAATTTCTTCCTGTTCTGATAAACACTCCTCTGTTATTAATTTTGCTCCACAACCCCAAAAATAAGCTCTCTTGAGGAATTGATACTTTTTGGATGATCTTCATATATTCCCGAAAACAATTAGGAGGAGTCAGGTGTGACAATCTTTCAGACCAGGAAGGTCCGAAACCTCATCCACCTATAAGAAAAACTATGATTTAGATGGTCACGAGTACCACGAGACGTGAGGTGGAAGAACATCATGTAGTAATTTGGGCAGGGGACCTTTGGTGTATAATCTAGCTCAGCGATGTCCAAACTTTGCGAAAGAGGGGAATGTGGGTTTACTTCCTTCCAACATACGCGGACTTCGCCTCTCTTTAATCCCCTACCGTGCCTTGTGTTGCAGTGATATATACGTTGCGTCTGATTTAGGAAAGCACTTTCAAAATCTTGAAGGATAATCTGTTCATTAGTGATTTCTTTGGTACTGGTTACGTTTAAGAAGTCTATCAATATTTGAAATAGTCTTAGAAGATTCACCAAGTGATCGTCGCGTAACATATTGCGATAGTTGTACTCGCTCTTATATACACTATTCTTGGAAATGCTTAATTCTCTATATACTACATTTTAATCGACCCAAGTATTTTTAGAAATTGCCTTATTGCGAATTTTCTTGTAGGTGCAAGGGGAACTTGGGGATACGGTAGACTTTAGGCGATAGTGAAATGTTTTAAGAGCTGGTTGCTATGCGGTGTCTTTGAAATTCCGTTCTCTTTGCAAAGCCAAGGAATAAATAAACGAATAGCATATTCCTATTTGGAAAAAAAATTCTAACAAATAAGAAAGAGTATCTCGTAAATGGTTCACTCAAAAGAAAAAAAGAGTATTTGACATAAATTGTGTGTTTTAAAGAGATCCATATTTTTTTTATTTTGTAGGCGTTTGTCTCTTACTGTTTACCATTTATGCAAAACTCATCCACAATGAAGAGGTCTTCTGAGGACATTCCCAGAAAATTCAAAGGTATGACTTAGAAACTTCCATGGAATCGCCTGTTTGTTTCCGTCACTGGATACTAACTCTCTGTCCCTCCGACTGAAGAGTGGAGTGAGGCATTGCCGCTCACTGCGTAAGATTCTCCAAAGAGAGAACGTTGGACACCCGTGATACGGCTGCAGGATTGTGAGCGATTTCGCCATAAATAAACAGTATATCACACAATCCTCACAGTTGGAAAGGGCTGTAACTTTTATGTGCTACAATGAACTTCGGGTTCTGTTGTCACTTTGCCTGTAAATTTAGGTATGTTTTACAACAGTTATTCCAAGTGGAATCAAACTTCCCGAGCAGCTGAAATAAAGTCGCAGTCCGCGATATTTAAGCCAGAGGAACGCTTTATAGAAACTAATGGTGTTTCATCCTGTTAACACCGTTTTGGTATATACCACTAGCTTGCGAGTTGCTACTCGTTTATTCACAATGGTGACATCATTTCGTAGTGATTATTTAGGTTAAGGGGCATTGGAAACCAAAGCCTGTGGTCAACTTTCAGCTGCCTGACGTACCTTGATCTGCTTGCAACGTTGCAATTATTCTACCAATTAATTACAATGTAAGTCACCATTAAGTTATGTTATCTCATATAAATTGAGATCTCCTTGTGTGGTTTACCGGAAAAATGCAAGTGAGTTGGAGAATTTGGTGTCGCTCGGTATGTTGGCCGTGATAGCTTAGTGGTTAAAACAGCCGGACGGTAACCGGTAGATCCGTGGTCACATCCCGGTCGTATGAATTGAATTTTTCAGTCTCGCTCTATTCTTCCCAATCCTATCCCACGTACGGCTATTGTGTGGAAGAACATTAATTACATTGATTTACCTTATAGTTGGTTAAACTAGAAAGGACTTAAGCACTTACAATACTGTAACCCGTCATTAAGGTGTGTTATCTCATATAAATTGAGATCTCCTTGTGTGGCTTACCCGGAAAAATTAGACTGAGTTGGAGAATTTGGTGTCGTATCGGCATGTTGGCTTAATGGTTAGAGCAGCCGGACGGTAACCGGTAGATCCGTTGTTCAAATCCCGGTCATACCATTGAATTTTTCAGTCTCGCTCTACCCGTTCCCATGCAACATTTTTTGTCTTATTTTCTTGTGATTGGTTTTATCAGTGTATAGATCTCTCCTAACATGAGAGATGAATCTCCATATACATACTAGATTGGATATGAACGTATACATATCACGGATTCGATTGCAGAGTATTCTTACATCGGCTATGGAAGAGGCGGTTTATATTTAGATGGAATCATGGTGACCAATTCATGATAGTGTAAGGAGGGAGAGGTGGGATGAAGTAGAGATCAGTATATACTCTATGTAGGAGGCGAGAGTAACATAGTGTTCATTTGTTAGTCAACATAGAAATAATCTAATATGTGAGAGAGGGTTAGATGTCTTACTGTGATCCTCTCACCTGAATGTGACTGTAAGGAATGTGCTGACATCAACTCTGGCATTGTTCTGAGGAAGATTACGGCTATACTTTCAACATGTCACCATGGCTTTGGTCTCTTAGAAAACATACGCTCTTGCGCTAGCAGTTTTGGGGTTATTATCTTGCGCGGTTTATTTAATATAGAAAGTGGATCTATTTGTAATATCATCTTGAGTTTCCATGTTGTGCTGTCCCCCATACTCCTACAGACAGCTCCCCCAAGGGCCTACTACTGTATGCCCACGACAAGAAGGCTAGAGGGGAATGAAGGGCAGAGGGGGCTTGAACTGTACTCTACTCCGGTAGCGGACCTGTTTACTAGGAAATGAGTGTATGAGAGTGCATATTTCTAGCTATGGGTGAGTTATGTGACAACATTGTGTATTTTAAACGAGCCTAGCATCCTCGCCATACTCGGAAACTAGGCATAAACACCGCGCGGGAAGCACAAAATGATTACGCTACACATTCCTAAGACTTGCCTTCTTGTCCTGGGCACACAGTACGGTAGGTACGGATCTTGGTGCACCCGGGTTCCCGAGCCGCTCATCATCATTTCACTCCGTCCTTTTCCATCAAATGTTGCCACGTGTAGCTGCTTTCGTTGCTACTATTTATCACCCTCTTCCTCTTCTAGGATTATTCTAATTATTAGTTTATAAGGTCTTAGGTTTATTAACTCCTGTCTAACCAGCAGACATCTTTTCTATCTCCGTGGTCCTTTCCCACAGTTTCATCTCGACTCCCGACATGTGTGCTCTCCAGAAGTCTCAGGCGCAAAGGTTGGGCGGACCCTTCACACTGCGCCCATGTGTAGCCCTAGGTGTGGAGTCCGTCCACACCGTCAAGTACACCCACGTAGATCTCTGTGGGCCCAGACTGTGTTAATTCCCCAACGGTCATGTGCCGTCGGTTAGTATCACCGGCCGGACGTGTTACCGCTGACGGAATCCACTGTATTCAACCACAAGATCCCAGAACCCGTCTGTCTCTTGCACATAGGTACTGCCTAAAGTGGGGAGCCACAAGCGGTAATTACTGTGATAGGCACATAAAGCCCCGTGGTGAACGGTTTACCCATGTGGAGAAG
The DNA here is from genome assembly GCA_030765045.1 of Tenodera sinensis. Taxonomy (NCBI): domain Eukaryota; kingdom Metazoa; phylum Arthropoda; class Insecta; order Mantodea; family Mantidae; genus Tenodera; species Tenodera sinensis. Next base: position 150,140,904 of record CM060964.1, read on the forward strand.
CAGTAGAGAAGCAGTGGAGATCGTAGGGCAATCCCTCTTAAGTACGCTTTGAGGTCAGTCATTGAGCGGTGTCCATGGGGGCATAGACCGTGGAGATTTGGTGTCTTTTTCTTTAACCCCCGGACGGCAGGCTGACGCCGACGGTCGGGAAGCGGGTCACTCTAATCATGTATACGTGCATAAACGCTGTCATTGAAAGTTTCTTAGTTGTGGTTCTAGCGTGTGAAGGGAAGACGTTTAAGGACTTGAGCCCATTTTATGCAAAGCGAGAAGTCGACAGAATCTGTAGTGCTGTGAAAAATGCGACGCGTGTTCGAGACGGTACACTGTTGATTGAGACCAATATGGCAGACCAGTGCCAGAAGCTACTGAAGTGAATCTGTTGGACTCCTACCCTATCCGGATAGTCCCACACAAATCCGTGAATTCACGTCGTTCACCACCTCCAATTTGGACGGTCTGTCGAATGAGGAAATAGTAACGTTCCTCTAAGATCAACGGGTGTGTCAGGCGGTACCGCCTCACTCGAGAACAGGATGGTAAGGAGTACCCTTTACTCACGGTGTTCCTCACCTTTAAGGGTACTCAGTTACCAGAATACATTTTCTGTGACTACGAGCTTGCCGCAGTGCGCCAGTATATTCCGAACCCTATGCGGTGCTCTCAGTGTCAGAAGTTCGGACATACTATGCCCTTGTGTACCCATCCTGCTGTTTGTGAGCGTTGTGGCCTGTCATACCATGAGGGCACGGCTTGTACCCGTGACCCTTACTGTATTAATTGTGGAGGGGGTCATCCATCCAGCTCGCGACGGTGTCGGAAGTTTCTCGATTATCCGGAGCTGCGCGTAAAAGAACGCCTCAAATTTCCTGAAGCGGGTCGTCGCTTTGAGCAATTGCAACCTGTGACCACCATAGGTTTTGCGTCAACAGTCCGCCGCGCTCCTGTGAAGTCTGTTGCCATACAGCATCTTCCCGTCGCAGATGCTTCGACACAGACCGACTTACCAGTGAGCACCTCACCACCGTCTCGTGCCACAACTGCACCGGCCATTACATCTTCGGCCGTGCAGATATCCGCTCACCAGCCGTCCACATGCAGCAGCCACACTGTGTTGCATGTCGACAGACATCGTTCCCGACCTCAACATCGGGCGAGTAGTCGCACGTTCTCATTGAAGTCCCGCTTCCGCTCAGCCAGCTACCGGGATCTTCCCACTCCCGAACACCGAAGGAGTCACTAGAGGATAGCCAATTTCACATTTTAGGTCCCAAGTCGGCAAAGGTAAAGATGAAGCAGAAAAAGATAAATACCACGCACTTATCCTTTTTTTTTTTACTATGGAAATAACCCAGTGGAATAATGATGGGTTCCGAACACGTGCTCCGGACATACAGTATTTAGTTTTGCACCGTTCTTCAGCAATCGTCTGCTTACTAGCAGCCCACTTGCGGCCGTCACCCTTCACCTTCGTGGTGTTTTGGCATTCAGGCATGACTGCAACTGATAGGCGAGCATGCGGTGGTGTTGCTACTCCGGTGGCGCATACCATCTCTGCCACCTGCACACCCCTTAACACACCGCTACAAGCTATAGCGGTACGTGTCCAATTGCAGGGCCTGTGCTTGTCTGTTTGCAATGTCTATCTGTCGGTCTGGGTGGCTCAGTTGGTTAGACGCTGGCCTACTGATCCCAAGGTCGCGGGTTCAAACCCGGCCCAGGCCGATGGTTTTTAAGTGTGCTTAAAAACGACACCTCCATGTCAGTAGATTTACTGGCATGTAAAAGAACTCCTGCGGGACAAAATTCCGGCACACCGGCGACGCTGATGTGATCCTGGCAATTGACAGCGTCGTTAATGAACAAAATATATTTTAAATATATATTGCAATGTCTGTCTGCCACCGGGCAGTCGTAAACGAGAACGACCTTCGGGCTTGTTTGGTACAAATTCCGTCACCGCTTCTCTTTTTGGGCGACCTGAATGTCAAAAACATTTAATGGGGCTCTGGCACTGACGATACTCGTGGGTGCCTTGTAGCAGACGTTTCCTATATGGCTGGCCTACTTTTGTTCAGCACTGGTTTCCCTACCTCCCTATCATCTGCTTGTGGTACACACTCCGCACTAGACGTTTCCTTTTGTAGCCCGTCCTTGGTACCCCTTCTTGATTGGTCGGTACTTCCCAACTTATTTGGAAGTGATCATTACCCCATTAACATCCACCTATCTGACCACCATTCTGTGCCAACACGACATACTCACTGGATTATTTCCAAGGCTGAGTGGGGGAAATTTCGTTCCCTCATTAATTTTACCGACGATGTTTTCACCACCATTGATGGCATTGTGGGAGTATTTTATTTGCTGTGTCTTGCTCGCTTAGGATTCTGGTATTCCTCGCGGTTCCAGTACAACTCGTCACGTTCCTGTGCCTTTGTGGATCGAGGATAACCTTCAAAGGTTCTCGTGCCAGGGCACGTTTTTGTACTTGGCAGTGCAAAATGCATATCCTGGGAAACCTGTGTCTCTTCTCTATCCCGTAGCACTTCCGCACACTGTTGGGCGTACGTACGGCAAATATTGCCGGACGATAGTGCCCGGTCCTGCCGTACAGGACACCACTTATTCTGCCGAACAGGATATCTCCGACGCCCTTACCGACTCTTTCGCTGCTACTAGCCAAACGGATAGTTACGATAGAGCATTTATACCTATCCAGGAATCTGCAGAGCGGATAATTCTCGATTTTACCAGTGACTGGGGCGAACCGTACAATGTACGTTTTACCGAAGGGAAGCTGGCACATTCTTTGTCCCTCGCAAAGGACTCTTCTCCTGGTCCTGATGACATCCACCGACAAATGTTGCTTGATCTCCCACCTGCGGCTCTCTCTTTTCTACTGAGCATCTGCAAGCGCGTCTGGCTTCAGCAGGTTTTTCCGTCTTCCTGGCGGGAGGATATTTTCATCCCTATGCCTCGATCCGGAAAAGGCCGGACACTAGCTATCGCCCTATTTGCCTAACGAGTGTCGTTTGTAAGACCTTGGAACAGATGATTAACACTCGCTTAGTGTGGTTGCTAGAGATGAATAACCTGCTGAGCAAGGCCACGCCGTAGCCGAGTGGTTAGACCATTCTCTTCTTACCAAAGCGGGTCGGGTTCAATCTCAGGAAACCACATGTTGAATTTGTGGTGGACAAAGCGGCGCTGAGGCGGGTTTCCTCAGAGATATCCGTCCCCCCCCCCCATGTCATTCCACCGGTGCTCAATTTTCATTCCATGCATAATCAGTGTTACTGCCTGCGGTGCCGCATGTAGTAAAAGTACAAATGAGATCGTTTTGTTGAAAACAAGCTGCCGACACTACCGATTGTCACTTTCACTGGTTCAGTACATAAACACTACTGCTACCACGCGTCTCCTATGTTTACTGTAGGAACGTAGGCCAATCACAACCGTTACCTGCCAAAACATAGGCTAAAATGAAAGTGGTCGACCTGTTTACATTCGGAAACCAGATCAGTCCCTGACCAACCTCAATGCAACGTTGTCGACATACCTCGCGTCTGAAAAAGTCGTTTTCAGTATTCGTTCACGTGGTTAATTATTTTGAAACCCTGTGTGATGTCCCATAATTACTACCGAAGCTGTTTCAGAAATAAGTTGCTCTACGCATCCAATTTGGAACAAAAACCATTTATTTTTTCAAAATCGGCTGATGAAAGAACAAAATGTCATCAGACTTTTTTTGTTTGTAATGCTTCTATGAAGCACATAATTATTAGAAGGAATGTAATGGCTTCCCTTCCACTCTGTAGGTGTTTGTATTTTAAATTATTTATTTATTACTCAAGAAGCTTGGTACAGAGCCAGTGGTCTTCTTATTTCCCAGTACAAATCTGCAGGAGTGTTCATGTATTTTAAATTAAGTTTCAGACATTTTGCATCTGCGTAAACACGGCAACTGAAAATATGAATGTCTTCCAAAGACGCAAACCCTTAAGATGATCTAGTTCAAACGTCATACTTAGAATTCCGTAAATGTAGTGTAACTTCTTAGTTTTTCATATTATTTTTGAAACCAGTGGAATATGTTTTGGGCTATCAAAGCTGTCACCTAGGCCCATATCTAAAGTAAACTAGAAATTAATAAGTAATAATAATAATTGCAATACTAGCCAGTTTCCCTCATTAAGAATTAGCGTGTAGGATGGAATATGTCTCGTTCTCTACCATTGAACAGAGTAGAGATTCGGATGCTTGCTGCCGTAGTCTTTACTACGATGCGGGAAGGGAGAGGTGAGGTGGCAGAATGCAGGAATAAGCACATCAAGACTTCGGAATTCCGTGTCGCTATACTCACACGAGCATCTCCAAAATGGGTCGTGTGAACACGAGCATAGCAATAGCACGTGGAGCTTAAAGCAAGAAATAATGTTTTTAATTGTACAGTTGTCACGGCCTTCAACAGCTGTATTAGTATTATTTATTTCATAGTATACAGTGTACCAAGACAGTTGCTGGTGCTGATGCTTCAAAATGGATGGACAATGTGTAGTAAAGCAATTAGTGAAACGATCATACTTGCAGTTGAAATGTGAGGATAAATTAGCAATTGCAAAACAGGGAAGGCCTACTCCAACTCTACTGCACTTGCAGTGTGAGCAGAAGCAAAAGAAATGAGTACTTACAAAAGGTATTTTAACATAAACGATTATCAGAAGTATGTATGGCCGACTGACTCATGTGAATTAAATAAACTTTATTGCTGGCCATGCTTGTTGTTTGCAAAGTTTCGCAAATTTAGCTTATTTAATCCCCAGCTTTGGGTAAATATAAGTGATCAACAACGTATATAAAGTATATCACAGCTTTAAAAACTTATGACACTCAATGGACAGACCTTTCATTGAACTATCAGGAAAGAAAATGTTGAGCGTTTGCATAATGAAAAGATTAAAGAAAACAGAAATGTGTTGAATAGATTGATTGATGCAGCTCTTATACTTCCTCAATCTATGAACTTTATTAAGGAAGCCAGACAAATTTTTGTTTCTCTTAATGGTTTACCTGCTTTTTTCTCACATTCCACTTCAAATTACAAATTGCATACCCAATTTATCTTTCCATGTAATGCAGTACAAATTATAATGTATACTGTATGTGTAACACTCTTCTCCGTAGCCATTAACGGCATCGCCATTGTTGTTCGTAGTGGAATCCCGATGTCACGAAGGTTGAGGGTTTCGCGATTTACTACGGCTCTTATAATCTTGAGCACATCGAGCGTCAACTGCAGCTGACCATAACCTCCATCGCCGAGTTGGCCCTTCGCACCGAGTTTTAGTTCGCTTCAGGTACTCAGGGTTTTCCCTGGGGCATCTTGGGGCGGTGATCGTGCTGTAATGTTGAGGCTCTATCGCTCATTGGTCCGGTCCAAACTGGACTATGGCAGTTTTATCTATGGCGCGGCGTCCGGTCTAACTGTAGGACAAGAGTCACGCCATCCTCTTCACGAGACGCCACAGCCCCGCAGATTGCCCCCCATTCCAATTTCGAGGTCAAAGGATCGAGTGGAGAGACTCCATCACCTACCTAGGAGTTAAACTGAATAGGGGTCTAACTTTCCGCGGGCACATCAGAGATCTTTCGGCGATGACGCAGAGGTCCGAAATGCCAGTCCGCCTGAAGTTACACCTCTTCCGGGCCCTTATAATCCCCCTCATGCTTTACGGCTGTGAAGTGTGGGGCATGGCAGCAGGCAATTGGCTCCTGTGGCTCCAAAGGGCGCAAAATAGAGGACTCCGGTCCATATTTTCCGTTCCCATACCTTTCCCCGTGAGACTACTTCACGAAGTCGCATCTCTTCCATACGTAGAGGATGAAATTAGGCGCCGGGCAGCAACATTATACGATAAGTTACCAACCCATCAAAGCGCCCTGGTTAGGTCTCTTGGGGACTATGACTCCGCTTTAGGTTGTATGGGGTTCTCTGCATGGCTTGCAGGCACACCCCATAACCAAGGAGACAATCCATCAGCAGCTAAAGCTGAGCTCCAGTATAGTCCCAACAAAGAGTTGTTCGGTTCTAAAAATTAACCCCTACCAAAATTCTAAATTAAAAACTTCAAACTTTTAAAAGAATCTATTTAAAACTTCTTTTCTTCCATCAGAATGCAGACATTACTGCATTCTGTGAGTCACTCGTCAAGGGGCACAACAGCTTCCTTTTATTTCAAAATAACATAAAAGCTAAAAACGCCACCCTTATTTACCCTTCCCGATATTTATCCTATCTGCGATTAAACCCCATTGGGGGTAGGTACGCTGCAAAATTCATCGGGCTGAACCTCAGCCTGCCAACAGCTCGTCGTCGTCGGTCCAAAAGTAGGTATCCGTCTTGCCACTGGTGCTTTCCGCACTAGTGGTGTCGCGTGTCTGTATGCTGACTCTGGCGAACCTCCACTGCCTCTTCGGCGCTCGGTTTTATTATGTTCTTGCGTGGCCAGGTTGTTAGCTCACCCCCGTCACCCTTATTTTGTATTTGTATTGCGCCCGAACTCGCTCACCGTTATCTGCGGAATAGCACTATATCCCGACCAAGCGGTATTCGGTTTCGCGAACTGCCCGGGGACATAAACTCCGAATGCCTGTTGTAGAACGCTATTCTTATCCTTCATGGCGGCTTCAGCGTGCCACGTTCGACCTGGAGCTTTGGGGCGGTGCTAAGCCAGCTACCACCACTCGGTGCATTGTCAGCTTTTCACGGAGATGCTGGGCCTTTACTGGAATTACATT
>CM060964.1:150782704-150830204 GCA_030765045.1 Tenodera sinensis
TTTTTTCCCCTCCTACTTTCTATCATGAAATGAGTAGTATCTACATCCATTTGTGGTTTATCACACTCTCATGACAGTGACATGAAGCTGTATAGCAACCACAAGTACCACATAATCATTGCCATATTTCTATTCTGAGCAGTGGAATTTTCTGACCATAAATCATCTCTTCTGTATCACTATCTGGAGGCAGTAATTTGCCCATTTTAAAATCCCTGAAGTATTTGCAATACTTCCTCTTCTTGATCTTTATTAGTGCAAATTCCCTCTTCAAAAGACTAGACATATATGAGCTTTTCAAAAGAGGAGAAAGCAGGCATTTATGCATGTCCCAAACAAAACTCTCGTTTCATATTTCAGAGCTGCTTCTTCATTTTCTCTTTCCGTGTTAAACCTATTATAAGCTTACTTTGGCCTTGAGTGGTGATTTCGATTTATTAACACTTTTTCTTCTTCAGATTTAGCGTATTTCAATTTCATCTTAAACGTGTCACATTCGTTACATGACTGACGAAATCCCAGATTGAACTCGGAGCTGAATACTTCCCTACGAAACAGTATTTCGAATTCCAGATTCCTGGATCCCTTTCTCTTTGCATTCCTGAGCACTCCATGCATATATCCGTTCCCCGCTCTAATGACTTACCAGATTTTTCCTTTGGGAATGCCCTCGCGTATAACTTTCAGAGATAGCCAACTTGGATAATATGTATTCTGTTATTCTTATACGAATTCTTCAATTCAGTTTGTTTTTTCGCGCGTGTCTTCCTCTGAGGTTACTTTCAATGCTACTCCCTGTTTCTACATTATTGCAGTATTGATAGTTGTACTTAAGTTTGCTAAGGTTCTTAGGAAATATTTCTCGCAAGCAATCACGTTACCTTTCTCAACTTCAAAGCTGTACTCATAAGTAACATTTTTAAATTTGCTCCCATCGCTTGCCCTTTTTCTTTTAAACCTTTTCTGTAATATGTATGAAAGTAAATACTATCTTTTTATGTTCTGTGTTGTTACTTTTCTTTCTTTCTTTTTTCCCCGTTTTAAATCTCGATACTTACGGAAAATAGCTTTTCCTTGTTCTTCAGGTATTCTAATAGTAATTCTAAGTTAGCATCTACAAACACATCTATTTCACAGGAAGACCATTGCCGATAGTCGATAGTTTTCGCTAACGCCTACAACAGTACTAGGATTCAAATTTTAAAAAAGCGAATAATACTTACCACAATATTCCTCGAAGAAGCTAAAGATCCGCACCGTAGGGGTGAAATATTTTCTGACGCTTATTACATTATACCCTTACTACAAGCCTACTTTCTTTTGATGAATTGACATCTACTTGAAAACATATTTCTGCTTAGACTTGTGCGAGGATACGTCTTTGAGAGACCAATTTCTGTTGAGTTCGATGGTGTCACATTTCAATAATGACAATTTTGGACCTATCACACCCTACCTCTGAAGTGTAGAAATAGCCTTTCATTAACCTCACCAACATGTTTTCCTCACGTAGTATAGCCTTTTCTAACTGAGATGAATTAAATATATGCAAATTCCACGCTTTGCATCTGTCGTGACACCTAAGAAACAAGGTGCGAATAAGCGAAACAAATTAAACCAAAAGAGCGACCCCTTTTGAATGATCGCAGCTTCCCTGTTATTTAGTGACCAAAACTATCAGTGATCGAGAGCAATACACCTGTACAAGAATATACGGACGAAGGGGAACAAAAATCCTATTGAAAAGATGTAAACAACAAAACTTGGTGGAAAAGTGTATCTAAAAATTCTCAGCGCACTTGAGGCTTACCGATCATAATGGGTAAAACATTTACATGTGTGTAGCGTTTCATCAGACTTAGGTTTCTCAGCTCGAATAAGCTGAATTTTTATACATGCATAGTGATGTCGATTAGTGGTGATCACGTATCTTAGTAGCCTCTTGGCTCGGCTTTAATTGTCCGAAGAGGAAGCAACTCATGTTTCTCAGTCAGTCCAGAAAGCTTTATAGACGCATGTACCATATAAATATACAACTTGGAAAACCGTTATGTATCTGTGAACGGTGTTGATCCAACATGTGAGAAATCATAATTATCCTCCTATTACTCACATTTGCTTACAAATTGGACATGCCTATCCACGAATTGTTCTAGGACTGCGTTCATAAAACATTTCTTATTATTAAAATACTGTGGATTTATATTTAGCCTTCACAGATAACAGTAGTAGAATATAAATACTTCCGCGAAGAGGGATATACATTCCTTCGACAAAAAGCAAGGACCAATTGTTACCCTTAAGGTGGCATTCCTCCATATTTTTGAGCAGCTTCTTGTTACTAATAAGGCCTGTGATCCGTACATGTGTGACAGGTGGTCCGAAGGAACAATTAAAACCTTAATTCTTATAAACTAAATATATGGTGACAAAAGACAAGTCCAGTTAATTCTTGTGTCACCTTTTTTCTTCTAAAAACTGAATCACAATTTACAATTCGTGACATTGCAATACACAGCTGTTATGTTGATTTGTAACCTGACATTGCTACGGTAACACAAACGTCTCTCTCTGTCTCGCAAACACATCCCCAGTGTTCATAATTAATTCTGACAATTAACTAACTCCACTCACAAGCCAGTCTGTTTATTTAGTCTCTTAGTTAAGGGCGATTTTTCTGGAAATCGAAGTTTCTCAGCTGCTGTCTTAAACACGTCCTTGCATGTCGAAGGCTTCTAGAACCACGTGCAACGGCGTTTGTTCTGAGCTGACATTTTAAAGCTGTTTGTCGGCCTGTGCTTGCCAAGGCAATGGTGTGAGCTAGCTGTCACGTAATCTGAGGCGCGGCCACCGCGACACTGCTTCGTCCTCAGGGCTAGTCGTCCCGAGCACCACCGTAGTAGTGGCTCAGGCGAGTGTACCACCAGCATCTTCCCTAGGGGCAGTTTCTGGATGTTATAGATTGCATCGCCGATCCTCTTTACAATATGGTTCGGTCCATACCATGGTTGTTGTGCAGCGCCTCTCGGTCTGAGTAGGGCGACGTTTACCAACCTTCCTGAAACTTCTGCCACAGGCTCACCGGTCGTGACGCGTCTTCGTCCGTTTGCCCTCCAGTCGGGTGTGTTGACGGGTCATCCTGCGCACATGAAGACCGCCCAAGGGGTTCTATGACCGCTGACGTTCTGGTGCGCCTTCACAGCCATCTTACTGCTGGCGCGCCCAACCGCAACTTCCGCCATGGTTATCCAGCAGATCCCAAGATCTTCGCTGAGGCTTCGGAGCGTTATCTTCTCTTGTCGAACTCTCGAGACCCTTCTGCCGACATCGACCGTCGTCTCATGGCGTCTGAGGGCGTCCAGCCCCAGTATCACTTCCTGTACCACCCTCGCGTCGTATACCTACAGCCTTATAAGACTCTGCTCCAAGATAAACTCTAGCCAGGTCTCCGCTTCCACAGGCAGAGGCGTCGCCCTATGCCATCACTATCTCGTAGGACCGATATGATTTCCTCAATGGCAAACCCTCTGCCATGTCGGATCAGAGCACTGTCACGGCTGCATACGTGTTGACCAGTACCCGGCACAGCTTCCCCTGTATCCTGCCTTCCGCGATGAGGCTGTCCTCCACTCTACTGTGCAAGGCACACGGTGCCACTCGATAGAATGCCTCCGATGGTTTCGCAGTACCCCACGTTCTGCCAGGCCATATTCCTCTCCAGCTTAATTGTGGCCTTTGCTGCTGACAGTCCTCCACGAGGTGTTCTGGTTGGCCACATTCCCAGCATATACCACCTAACGCCCATCGACTCGGTGGTGGAAACATGCCCTTTCTAGTTCTCTAGGGGCTCAGGGATCTTCGCAGACATTCCTGAGCGGGCTTATTGTCTTTGTCGTGCCGTACACTTCTGTTCTTCGAGACGAGGGTGTTGATTCACTTGCCCGCTAGTCCTCAGCCTTGTGCTATCTCGTCCACCCGTTGGCACCATCTACTTTTGGACTTGGCGCGGAGAGCCCTTCGCTGGTTGTCCTGGCTGGTCACACCACCAACATGCACCTCTGGAAGACGGTCGACGTCCTTGTGTTGTTCCTCTGTCCCTGTCACATCGGAATTCCTGGTCTTCGAGGTCGGGGCAGTGGTTGCCTTGGCCGCCTCCATCCTCAGTGCGGCCGTCAACGCATCATGGATGGTCTTGTAGTGCCGAGCACTAAACGCTCACGTATCTCAGCGTCATGCACCCTATCGGCAAAGAAGTAGGCAGCTTTCTGAGACACTTATCCGACCGGGAGGCTCACCAGAGCCTTCCTCACCACTGGTATATGCCCAGGATGAACTTCTGTAGCGTCTTCCATGACTGTTGCAGCCTTGACTTGAGGTGGCTGCGATAGGCTGCAGCCAGACGATGGCTTCCGAAATGGTTTTCTAGAGCTTCCCAGATGTCTCCGGACGCCGTCGACGTCAGAAAGGCGTTCAACATTTCCGCTATCCGTCCCTGAAGGCTAGCTATCAGCTGTGCGGCTTCCTCTTCTGTTGACCATGGGTTGTGGGTGACGACAGGGGTGAATTTTTGGCGGAAAACTTCAAAGATTGGTGTCCCATCGCACATGGGTGGCTTGACTCATGGAATGTTGCGTCGCGTCCTGGCGCTTGGATCTTCAAGTTATTAAGTTTTTCGCCTACCATTCGTTTCATCCTGACGTTCAGTTCCTTGGCGCTACTGTGGACTCTGCTTTCCAGGTCGCTATGCCGTTCCCCGACGTCCTCCAGGGCATTAATTCTTCGGCTGAAGTCCTCCACGTCTTTCTTCACACCGACCAGTTGCTTGTCATTCTTCGCCGATATCACCGTCCCCGATTCCCCATCCCTGATTCGATCTTAGCTTCCATCCTCTCTATTCCGGAATTAATTTCTGTCTTGCAAAAGCGTATTGTAGTAAACAAAGCACACAATTTTTATTTCATCCAAGCACAACGCTGGCTCAAGAGAACTGCAGAAGAGTAATCCAAAATTTGAAACCAGCAGAAAAGTAAATTAAGGTAAAACAAATGAGAACTGCGGGAAGGAATCTAATTGTTGAGACAGAAACAGAAGACCGTGTACAGAACTTCATTAACAGCAGAAGTTTACAAACTAAGAACTTCAGTATTGAACCACCTAAAAAGAGACACCCATTAATGATGATTCATGTCTCGGCTGAAACGAAATAAGAGAAACTAAAAGAAAACATATGTTCAGAACTGCAAGGAATTGCTCCAAGAGAAGAATTTGACAAAGCTTTACTATAAGGTTTAAAGGAAGACCAAGAGACAAAGCTACCCTATAGCACACAGCGGAAATGTCTACCAAATGGAGGAATTTATTAAAAGGTACTGAAAGAATGTTTCTTGACTTTCAGTCCTGTGCAATTAAAGATTATATTTGAGTGGCACGTTGCTCAAAATGCTACGATTACGGACATGTAGCAACATTTTGTAAGGCATAGAATGCGGGCATTTTGGAGAAGATACCCACGTGAGGAAGGATTGCACAAAAAGGGCCAACCAGAATTTTGTACATATGTACCATGTCAAAAGAGAAGGAACAGATGTGGGGGCATAGATGTTTATCCCACACATAGATTAATTTGGGAACGAACTGTGACTTGAAAGTGAGTAAAATTTTATTTTAGACTTTCAAAATTGCAAAAGAAAACCCCAACGTAACACGTCAAATCGAATAAGTAGAAGTTTAAGTAGGATAATAAATGATAAACTAAAAATCAACCAGAATAAAGGTGAAGCAGAAACCGAAATTGATTTTGAACATATAGAGCCGATTATTATAATAACGAATAGCAAAATAACGGGAATGGATAACCAAACAATAGACGTAAACCAAACTCAAACGTTAACAAATCTTTTAAATGTAAACACAACATACAATAAACTAAAATCCCACAAAATAAAAATAGATGTTGACCATGACACTATTGCGGAATGTTCCTTTACAGAAGATGATAGCAAAGAAACCGAAACAAACACAAACTCGTCATACAAAATATACAACAACAACAAAAAAAAAAAAAAAAAAAAAAAAAAAAAATTCTAGCCAAACTATGGACACACAGGGCCACCAACATTACACTAATCGCACAAAACATTATTATTAATAAAGACAACAAATGAACAGTAGATTTATGCGTAAAGCAAGAGGAGAATATTACATCAGATGTAGACGGTAGTGTTGAAAGCAAAGCTGACATACAGGAAATGGAGCCAGCGCCTGTTCCCATCAGCAGAATTTATAACAGCCTTGATCAGACCTTAGAACTGAGCCACTTGAAAATAACCTTATTGCAGTATTCAGTATTTAGGACATTATAAAAAAACGGTGACAACGTTCTTTTTCCTGTACCCGATGTCATTGGTAGGATGGAGCTATGAATACTAAACATACCTAACGATCCTGACGAATTATAAACGTTAGTGGAAAAGGTTTAGAACAGAAGAGATGAACTTTTAGACTTAGAGGAAGTTTATAAACACTTTGTATTATGTTATGGGAGGATTACTTTTGGGAGCATGCAAAATTGGCCTAACTGCTATGCGGTATCATGACACGACGTAATGGATTATCCTAAAATATCGTCACAAAAATCTACACCTACTCCAATTTTCCCACAACAAACAAACCATGTAATAGACATTTTTAAACAGAAATCTGTTTCCAAGAACAGAAGGATACTATGTCCCCATTATCCATAACGAGTACAGTAATCCCATTTCCAAGTCATAAAATTCTGTAGCAAAACTAGCAAATATAAAACACAAACTCCTGTTCTTAAACCAAATCCGAAATACAAAACCCCTCAGCCACAAAGAATACGACTGGTTAATTAAATAAAAGAAGAAAATTTTAGGACGGGTACAAAATAGCAACTTCTTGCAAATAGAGGCTACATTTTATCAAGACTTCAACACGGCAGATTTCGACCAATCCAATTAGATCACATCAAATTACTTAGAATTGGGCAAATTAAAGCCCAATGCGGTAATTTGGTAATGTCCAAGCTTAAAAAAAGTAGTAGACGAACTAAAAGTTGATATCCTATGCATGCAAGGCCCATATGCTTTTAAAAACAATTTGGAATATACTCTTACGCAAATAAATACGGGGAAAATCCAGTGGCCGCATTAGTAATAAATAATCCGAACTTCCAAATTACAAAGATAGCCAACTGAACGATACTCACAACTTGTAAAGTTAGTTTTGAATCAGAAAACTTTATTATATCTAATAATTACTTTTAATATAGCCATGAAATTGAACCTTATTTAGAACGCTTAAGACAAGTAAATTTGAATTTTGGACAAGGTGAAATTACATATACAATGGATGCTAAAGCAAAATCACAATGGTGTAATAATAATTCATACGATATAACATATTCTAATGGAGACTTACTATACTGTGAGTCATGGGGATTTTATCCCCTCTGGGAGGTCTGGCACGGGGTGCACTCAGCCTCGTTAGGTCCCGGGGGGACCAATTGAGGAGCTACTTGATGGAGAAGTAGCGGCCCCAGGTCGAGAAGACCGCATAACTGGCCGGGAGGGCTCGGGGCGCTGACCACGTCCCACCCTCCAGTACTGCACCTCACCAATGACGCCTGTAGTGGGCAGAGGTGGGGGACGCAGCGGCTGGGTGGTAGGCCTTAGCACTTTATGGGCTGTCGCGCCGGGGTTTAGTGTATGCTGTGAGTACTTACTTAAGTCCCGGGCTTCATAGTTTAACCAACTGTAACGTCAGTCATTGGAAATGAATTGTGCTTTCACACTGGCTGTGTGTAGGAGAAGGATGGAAAGGAAAGTTCAATGTCATAGCCGGGATTTGAACCACAGATCTTCCAATCTCTCAAATTCATATGAGACTTGTGGTTTACCAGGAAAAATGTGAGTGATGCTGAAACTGGCCACCATCGTCCATACATTTCTGGCATCTTTTTAGGAAATTATCCTTCACTCGCCGTAGTTGACGTTGAGAAATGCTGGTATTTCCTGACGGATATTTCGTTTAAATTCTTCCAGGGTGTGTGGGTTTTGTACACTTTATGCTTTATGTTACCCCAGAGATAGAAATCGCAGGAGGTTAGTTCGAGGGACCGAGGGGGCCACAAATTTCTAGTAATAATTCTGTCCTGAAACACACTTTTAATCGTTCTCATCGAAAGATTGGCTGTATGAGCTGTTGCAAAGTCTTGTTGAAAAAAGGCAAAATCACGGTCCCTGTAGGTTAATTTCCTAATAAAATGGGGCAAAATTGTATTCACGTATGTACGGGCGTCAACTGTTGACTCGAAAAAATTGGGCATATGACTCTTTTTCCACTAATGGCGCACCATGCACCATTTTTTTCGTCATGAAGGGGTATTTCAGAACAGCTTCGTCCCTGAAAAATATTAAATGTGGGTCAATTTCGCCATTGTATACACTATTGAGAGTCCACTCACAAAATGTGCGCCTAATTACAGAACATGTGCCACAGTTATTGTATATGGTTTTAACTTGAGCAATTTAGTAGCTCTTTACAAAGAGCCATAAGAAATGTCTGCCTGTTGTGAAAGATGGCTAAGCGATTTTGGGGGAGGAATTCTCCAAACGATGGGCGATGTCATTTAATGTTTCTTGGGTAAGAAACGTACGCCGTCTTTTATATTTCCGAGCGTGAACACTTCGTGTGGCCTGAAATTTAATGTAAAGTTTATGGCTTGCCGCACGGCCTGTAACTTTTACACCTGGAAATCTTTCTGCAAATCGCACTTGCACCTGGCGAGCTGACTGAGTTAACACATACGAATCATAAATAAATACATGCTGTGCAGTAGAAAACAAATGCTGAGCCATAATACACTTTGTGACTAAGTACAGGACTAAATAGTAAAGCACACTGATAATCATGCAGCCGCACGATATCGCGTCAACTCAATACTTATTGTGAGCAGAGCAGAAAAAAACACTTGATGCTCGTGACCTTGTGTATATCAGCTGGTGGTGACGTGTTTCTGCGTGTAGAGTGGTAAAACACCACATAGCAGTTCACATGTATATGGATCTTTTTGTACTTCGTCACTTAATTCAAAATTTTCACTCTTAGAAACATCCTGGAGCTTCCAGTGGCTCCGCTAATTAGAGCTGAATCATAGACGTCGAATTTTAATGACAGAACCCTTAAGTGAACCTTAAATGACCCTTATGTGAACAAAGGTGGTACTTCATCCACCGTATACGATGGCGGTGGACCGTGGCAATGGTTCGACATGCAAGCCCGTGAAAACTATACTGACGGAGTCAGGACGGTGCTTAAGTGTGTTAGTATGGCTTGGGTATATCCTCCTCAATTCTGAGTTCAAATTGGCAAGTACAGGCGCAGCACAAAATCAACATTCAACCTTAAGTAATGTCGCTTATAGGGGACATTGGGAGTGAGGAGACTATGTGCCGCTTATTGTCGAACTTAGTGCATTACGGAGTAGTCGTGTAATGCAGATTATGAAGGTGGTAATGATTGTCGTTTACTTGTACTGTATAGAACAGGCATGGGCAAAATCGGCTCAACTGGACGACTCCAGTGAAACGCGTTCTTGCCGTACTCCACCGGGCATCCCTCCCCTCCACTGCTGTTCAGTTTCCGACACGCCTTATTCATTGGCGAGTATGACGTCGTCGGGACATCTGTTTCATGAAGAGTGGTAGAGAGACTTTGTTTAAGTTGCAAAAACAGGGAATTTTGCTGTTTAATATGCGGATTTTAATTTGGAAATATAAAGTGTTACAATATCAAGCGCTACTTTGATCAGTAGTATGAATCAAACTTTGTTCATCTTACAGGTATTTAGTTACAATTTCAAAAGTTACTTTCTGAATACTCGTATTTGTGAACATATAAAAGAGACGATAGGATTCCACTTTTTAGGGGTTTAGTTTCTTATTAGTTTATTTAATATAAACTATTGTATTTCGTGTTTAGTGTTCGCCTACCACCTAGACGGCCCGGGTTCGATCCCAGCGGCCCAGATATGGTATTTCTGGTGGACGAAGCGGCGTCAGGGCGGGTTTTCTCCGGGTTCTCCGGCTTCCTTACTCATTCCACCAATTGCTCCATTATCAGCTTTCTAATCATCGATTTCGCGTGCATTTCATATCATCCTCATCCTCACTATCATACCTGGTACTTGGCTGCCCACGTGCTTCCAGGTATTCACTTTGTCTGGTCCATAGGTTCCTGTGCTCCCTGACAGACGTCTGACCCTAAGCATTGGCTTGTAAGTCCTACATAAGGGGGAGGTAGTCAGGTAAAGAGAAGAAAAAGGAAGTATTTCGTGTTTCAAAGTTTTAACATAGTATTCAGTTTAAAACCAAACAATTTACTATGTTAATCAAATAGTTCCAAAATATTTTAAGGGTAAATAGCAATGGAACTTCACTGCTTTATTTACTGTGAAAGAGAAACAACTTAGTATGCTAATCATAAGGTAGTGCAAGAATATTAAGTGCATAAGATAAAGGAAGGTTATAAACTTGAACTTTATGTAGTTTGCCTAACCACAGTAGGTGGCTGTAATAATAATTGTATGCAAAATAAGTTTAATATGAACAAAATAGTAAAGGCCAGCGTAGAAATTATTACTACTGCGCAGGTGGGACGGAGAACAATCTTCATCACTCGGCAATAGAATGTGGGGTGGGTATCGCCACCTCTCCTCTCCTCTCCTCTCCTCTCCTCTCCTCTCCTCTCCTCTCATGTCCGGGCCCGGTATAGAAGCATGTTGTTCATCACTCGGCAATAGAATGTGGGGTGGGTATCGCCACCTCTCCTCTCCTCTCCTCTCGTGCCCGGGCCCGGTATAGAAGCATGTTGTTCATCACTCGGCAATAGAATGTGGGGTGGGTATCCCCACCTCTCCTCTCCTCTCCTCTCGTGCCCGGGCCCGGTATAGAAGCATGTTGTTCATCACTCGGCAATAGAATGTGGGGTGGGTATCGCCACCTCTCCTCTCCTCTCCTCTCGTGCCCGGGCCCGGTATAGAAGCATGTTGTTCATCACTCGGCAATAGAATGTGGGGAGGGTATCCCCACCTCTCCTCTCCTCTCCTCTCCTCTCATGTCCGGGTCCGGTATAGAAGCATGTTGTTCATCACTCGGCAATAGAATGTGGGGTGGGTATCCCCACCTCTCCTCTCTTCTCCTCTCCTCTCCTCTCCTCTCCTCTCGTGCCCGGGCCCGGTATAGAAGCATGTTGTTCATCAGTTGGCAATAGAATGTGGGGTGGGTATCCCCACCTCTCCTCTCCTCTCCTCTCGTGCCCGGGCCCGGTATAGAAGCATGTTGTTCATCAGTCGGCAATAGAATGTGGGGTGGGTATCCCCACCTCTCCTCTCCTCTCCTCTCGTGCCCGAGCCCGGTATAGAAGCATGTTGTTCATCAGTCGGCAATAGAATGTGGGGTGGGTATCCCCACCTCTCCTCTCCTCTCCTCTCGTGCCCGGGCCCGGTATAGAAGCATGTTGTTCATCAGTCGGCAATAGAATGTCGGGTGGGTATCCCCACCTCTCCTCTCCTCTCCTCTCCTCTCCTCTCGTGCCCGGGCCCGGTATAGAAGCATGTTGTTCATCAGTCGGCAATAGAATGTGGGGTGGGTATCCCCACCTCTCCTCTCCTCTCCTCTCCTCTCGTGCCCGGGCCCGGTATAGAAGCATGTTGTTCATCAGTCGGCAATAGAATGTGGGGTGGGTATCCCCACCTCTCCTCTCCTCTCCTCTCCTCTCGTGCCCGGGCCCGGTATAGAAGCATGTTGTTCATCAGTCGGCAATAGAATGTGGGGTGGGTATCCCCACCTCACCTCTCCTCTCCTCTCGTGCCCGGGCCGGGTATAGAAGCATGTTGTTCATCAGTCGGCAATAGAATGTGGGGTGGGTATCCCCACCTCTCCTCTCCTCTCCTCTCCTCTCCTCTCCTCTCGTGCCCGGGCCCGGTATAGAAGCATGTTGTTCATCAGTCGGCAATAGAATGTGGGGTGGGTATCCCCACCTCTCCTCTCCTCTCCTCTCGTGCCCGGGCCCGGTATAGAAGCATGTTGTTCATCAGTCGGCAATGGAATGTGGGGTGGGTATCCCCACCTCTCCTCTCCTCTGCTCTCCTCTCTTCTCCTCTCGTGCCCGGGCCCGGTATAGAAGCATGTTGTTCATCAGTCGGCAATAGAATGTGGGGTGGGTATCCCCACCTCTCCTCTCCTCTGCTCTCCTCTCCTCTCCTCTCGTGTCCGGGCCGGGTATAGAAGCATGTTGTTCATCAGTCGGCAATAGAATGTGGGGT
The DNA here is from genome assembly GCA_030765045.1 of Tenodera sinensis. NCBI lineage: Eukaryota > Metazoa > Arthropoda > Insecta > Mantodea > Mantidae > Tenodera > Tenodera sinensis. The sequence continues at coordinate 150,795,054 of CM060964.1, forward strand.
GGGTATCCCCACCTCTCCTCTCCTCTGCTCTCCTCTCCTCTCCTCTCGTGCCCGGGCCGGGTATAGAAGCATGTTGTTCATCACTCGGCAATAGAATGTGGGGTGGGTATCCCCACCTCACCTCTCCTCTGCTCTCCTCTCCTCTCGTGCCCGGGCCGGGTATAGAAGCATGTTGTTCATCAGTCGGCAATAGAATGTGGGGTGGGTATCCCCACCTCTCCTCTCCTCTGCTCTCCTCTCCTCTCCTCTCGTGCCCGGGCCGGGTATAGAAGCATGTTGTTCATCAGTCGGCAATAGAATGTGGGGTGGGTATCCCCACCTCTCCTCTCCTCTGCTCTCCTCTCCTCTCCTCTCGTGCCCGGGCCGGGTATAGAAGCATGTTGTTCATCAGTCGGCAATAGAATGTGGGGTGGGTATCCCCACCTCTCCTCTCCTCTGCTCTCCTCTCCTCTCCTCTCGTGCCCGGGCCGGGTATAGAAGCATGTTGTTCATCACTCGGCAATAGAATGTGGGGTGGGTATCCCCACCTCTCCTCTCCTCTCCTCTCGTGCCCGGGCCGGGTATAGAAGCATGTTGTTCATCAGCCGGCAATAGAATGTGGGGTGGGTATCCCCACCTCTCCTCTCCTCTGCTCTCCTCTCCTCTCGTGCCCGGGCCGGGTATAGAAGCATGTTGTTCATCACTCGGCAATAGAATGTGGGGTGGGTATCCCCACCTCTCCTCTCCTCTGCTCTCCTCTCCTCTCCTCTCGTGCCCGGGCCGGGTATAGAAGCATGTTGTTCATCACTCGGCAATAGAATGTGGGGTGGGTATCGCCACCTCTCCTCTCCTCTCCTCTCGTGCCCGCGCCGGGTATAGAAGCATGTTGTTCATCAGTCGGCAATAGAATGCGGGGTGGGTATCCCCACCTCTCCTCTCCTCTCCTCTGCTCTCCTCTCCTCTCGTGCCCGGGCCGGGTATAGAAGCATGTTGTTCATCAGTCGGCAATAGAATGTGGGGTGAGTATCCCCACCTCTCCTCTCCTCTGCTCTCCTCTCTTCTCCTCTCATGCCCGGGCCCGGTATAGAAGCATGTTGTTCATCAGTCGGCAATAGAATGTGGGGTGGGTATCCCCACCTCTCCTCTCCTCTGCTCTCCTCTCCTCTCCTCTCGTGCCCGGGCCGGGTATAGAAGCATGTTGTTCATCAGTCGGCAATAGAATGTGGGGTGGGTATCCCCACCTCTCCTCTCCTCTCGTGCCCGGGCCCGGTATAGAAGCATGTTGTTCATCAGTCGGCAATAGAATGTGGGGTGGGTATCCCCACCTCTCCTCTCCTCTCCTCTCCTCTCCTCTCCTCTCATCTCGTGCCCGGGCCCGGTATAGAAGCATGTTGTTCATCAGTCGGCAATAGAATGTGGGGTGGGTATCCCCACCTCTCCTCTCCTCTGCTCTCCTCTCCTCTCCTCTCGTGCCCGGGCCGGGTATAGAAGCATGTTGTTCATCAGTCGGCAATAGAATGTGGGGTGGGTATCCCCACCTCTCCTCTCCTCTGCTCTCCTCTCGTCTCCTCTCGTGCCCGGGCCGGGTATAGAAGCATGTTGTTCATCACTCGGCAATAGAATGTTGGGTGGGTATCCCCACCTCTCCTCTCCTCTGCTCTCCTCTCCTCTCCTCTCGTGCCCGGGCCGGGTATAGAAGCATGTTGTTCATCAGTCGGCAATAGAATGTGGGGTGGGTATCCCCACCTCTCCTCTCCTCTGCTCTCCTCTCCTCTCCTCTCCTCTCGTGCCCGGGCCGGGTATAGAAGCATGTTGTTCATCAGTCGGCAATAGAATGTGGGGTGGGTATCCCCACCTCTCCTCTCCTCTGCTCTCCTCTCCTCTCCTCTCGTGCCCGGGCCGGGTATAGAAGCATGTTGTTCATCACTCGGCAATAGAATGTGGGGTGGGTATCCCCACCTCTCCTCTCCTCTCGTGCCCGGGCCGGGTATAGAAGCATGTTGTTCATCAGTCGGCAATAGAATGTGGGGTGGGTATCCCCACCTCTCCTCTCCTCTGCTCTCCTCTCCTCTCGTGCCCGGGCCGGGTATAGAAGCATGTTGTTCATCACTCGGCAATAGAATGTGGGGTGGATATCCCCACCTCTCCTCTCCTCTGCTCTCCTCCCCTCTCCTCTCGTGCCCGGGCCGGGTATAGAAGCATGTTGTTCATCACTCGGCAATAGAATGTGGGGTGGGTATCGCCACCTCTCCTCTCCTCTCCTCTCGTGCCCGGGCCGGGTATAGAAGCATGTTGTTCATCAGTCGGCAATAGAATGCGGGGTGGGTATCCCCACCTCTCCTCTCCTCTGCTCTCCTCTCCTCTCCTCTCGTGCCCGGGCCGGGTATAGAAGCATGTTGTTCATCAGTCGGCAATAGAATGTGGGGTGGGTATCCCCACCTCTCCTCTCCTCTGCTCTCCTCTCCTCTCCTCTCCTCTCGTGCCCGGGCCGGGTATAGAAGCATGTTGTTCATCACTCGGCAATAGAATGTGGCGTGGGTATCCCCACCTCTCCTCTCCTCTCTTCTCCTCTCGTGCCCGGGCCCGGTATAGAAGCATGTTGTTCATCAGTCGGCAATAGAATGTGGGGTGGGTATCTCCACCTCTCCTCTCCTCACCTCTCCTCTCCTCTCGTGCCCGGGCCCGGTATAGAAGCATGTTGTTCATCAGTCGGCAATAGAATGTGGGGTGGGTATCCCCACCTCTCCTCTCCTCTGCTCTCCTCTCTTCTCCTCTCATGCCCGGGCCCGGTATAGAAGCATGTTGTTCATCAGTCGGCAATAGAATGTGGCGTGGGTATCCCCACCTCTCCTCTCCTCTGCTCTCCTCTCCTCTCCTCTCGTGCCCGGGCCCGGTATAGAAGCATGTTGTTCATCACTCGGCAATAGAATGTGGGGTGGGTATCCCCACCTCTCCTCTCCTCTGCTCTCCTCTCCTCTCCTCTCGTGCCCGGGCCGGGTATAGAAGCATGTTGTTCATCAGTCGGCAATAGAATGTGGGGTGGGTATCCCCACCTCACCTCTCCTCTCCTCTCCTCTCGTGCCCGGGCCCGGTATAGAAGCATGTTGTTCATCAGTCGGCAATAGAATGTGGGGTGGGTATCCCCACCTCTCCTCTCCTCTGCTCTCCTCTCTTCTCCTCTCATGCCCGGGCCCGGTATAGAAGCATGTTGTTCATCAGTCGGCAATTGAATGTGGGGTGGGTATCCCCACCTCTCCTCTCCTCTGCTCTCCTCTCTTCTCCTCTCATGCCCGGGCCCGGTATAGAAGCATGTTGTTCATCAGTCGGCAATAGAATGTGGGGTGGGTATCCCCACCTCTCCTCTCCTCTGCTCTCCTCTCCTCTCCTCTCCGCTCGTGCCCGGGCCCGGTATAGAAGCATGTTGTTCATCAGTCGGCAATAGAATGTGGGGTGGGTATCCCCACCTCTCCTCTCCTCTCCTCTGCTCTCCTCTCGTGCCCGGGCCCGGTATAGAAGCATGTTGTTCATCACTCGGCAATAGAATGTGGGGTGGGTATCCCCACCTCTCCTCTCCTCTCCTCTCCTCTCGTGCCCGGGCCCGGTATAGAAGCATGTTGTTCATCAGTCGGCAATAGAATGTGGGGTGGGTATCCCCACCTCTCCTCTCCTCTCCTCTCGTGCCCGGGCCCGGTATAGAAGCATGTTGTTCATCAGTCGGCAATAGAATGTGGGGTGGGTATCCCCACCTCTCCTCTCCTCACCTCTCCTCTCCTCTCCTCTCGTGCCCGGGCCCGGTATAGAAGCATGTTGTTCATCAGTCGGCAATAGAATGTGGGGTGGGTATCCCCACCTCTCCTCTCCTCTCCTCTGCTCTCCTCTCGTGCCCGGGCCCGGTATAGAAGCATGTTGTTCATCACTCGGCAATAGAATGTGGGGTGGGTATCCCCACCTCTCCTCTCCTCACCTCTCCTCTCCTCTCGTGCCCGGGCCCGGTATAGAAGCATGTTGTTCATCAGTCGGCAATAGAATGTGGGGTGGGTATCCCCACCTCTCCTCTCCTCTCCTCTCCTCTCCTCTCGTGCCCGGGCCCGGTATAGAAGCATGTTGTTCATCAGTCGGCAATAGAATGTGGGGTGGGTATCCCCACCTCTCCTCTCCTCACCTCTCCTCTCCTCTCCTCTCGTGCCCGGGCCCGGTATAGAAGCATGTTGTTCATCAGTCGGCAATAGAATGTGGGGTGGGTATCCCCACCTCTCCTCTCCTCTCCTCTCCTCTCCTCTCATGCCCGGGCCCGGTATAGAAGCATGTTGTTCATCAGTCGGCAGTAGAATGTGGGGTGGGTATCCCCACCTCTCCTCACCTCTCCTCTCCTCTCATGCCCGGGCCCGGTATAGAAGCATGTTGTTCATCACTCGGCAATAGAATGTGGGGTGGGTATCCCCACCTCTCCTCTCCTCTCCTCTCCTCTCGTGCCCGGGCCCGGTATAGAAGCATGTTGTTCATCAGTCGGCAGTAGAATGTGGGGTGGGTATCCCCACCTCTCCTCACCTCTCCTCTCCTCTCATGCCCGGGCCCGGTATAGAAGCATGTTGTTCATCACTCGGCAATAGAATGTGGGGTGGGTATCCCCACCTCACCTCTCCTCTCCTCTCCTCTCGTGCCCGGGCCCGGTATAGAAGCATGTTGTTCATCAGTCGGCAGTAGAATGTGGGGTGGGTATCCCCACCTCTCCTCACCTCTCCTCTCCTCTCATGCCCGGGCCCGGTATAGAAGCATGTTGTTCATCACTCGGCAATAGAATGTGGGGTGGGTATCCCCACCTCACCTCTCCTCTCCTCTCCTCTCGTGCCCGGGCCCGGTATAGAAGCATGTTGTTCATCAGTCGGCAGTAGAATGTGGGGTGGGTATCCCCACCTCTCCTCTCCTCTCCTCTCGTGCCCGGGCCGGGTATAGAAGCATGTTGTTCATCAGTCGGCAGTAGAATGTGGGGTGGGTATCCCCACCTCTCCTCACCTCTCCTCTCCTCTCATGCCCGGGCCCGGTATAGAAGCATGTTGTTCATCACTCGGCAATAGAATGTGGGGTGGGTATCCCCACCTCACCTCTCCTCTCCTCTCCTCTCGTGCCCGGGCCCGGTATAGAAGCATGTTGTTCATGCTGGTATGCCGCTCCAGCCCGTGTATGGCAGATCGTAGTGGTGTGGACACTGATATGCAGCCAACCGTGCAATTTGTAGTCATCCCCCAAGCCTTGGCTTGCTATTGACATGGAAGTTTCGGTGTATCTGTTGCTGTTTATGGAGACGAAATAATCGATTCGAAGTATGAATGTAATAACTTGTGAAGATATTCTGCTACTTGATCGTGTGCGTCTCCAAAGTTGCGGTCAAAGAACGAGAATGGGCATTTGTAAAGGTCAATCGAGGTTTTGTACTGGTCTCGGAGGCAGGTATGTCGGTTTCATGATATGCGCGGGTTTAGCACGCTTATGGAGAGTCGGCTTTTTTATGAACTTCTTTATGGTGTGTATGTGGAGATCGCTGCATAGTTCTGTTTGAAGAGTAGCTATACGGACTTTGCTATGCCAAGAATTTGATTTTGAAAGATCTGAAATCTGCGAATGTGTATTCAGATCGGCACGGTGCGTTCTTATGAGTGATCTATATAAACTGAGGCCCATGTTCAGTTTAAGTGCGTTATAATTTACTAGCGGTAAATTCTGCTCGAGTTTTACTCTGAATTTCAGTAATGTGTAGGTGCCAAGTGAGGCTGTATTCGATTACCAACCCTAGGTAGGTTAATTTGTTTGTGCATTTTATTTCAAATTATTTTACTTTTGCATCTTTTGTTTTGGAAAGTAGAGGTTTTTGTGTTTGGTGAATATTGTTTCAGCGCATATCATGAAGATGACCGTGTACATGCATTTGTGGCCATTTTAATGGTTAATTTTCTAAAATATAATTTCAATGCATATTAGCAATAATTCTGTGTTCTAGAGCATCTTCATAAACATATCACTCGGTTCATCCTGAAGAAAAATGGAATCGATGTTACGTATGTTGTAAACCATAGATTGCATGTAACCAGATTATTAGGAATTGGTGGAACATGTACATAAATCGTAGACAAATGGTGATTGTTTAATACTTGTTCAGGTCAAGTCACAAGAAATACTGAAACAGCTACAGAGCAGTGGTCAGACCTTTACTCGTGACGAAAAGACCAGAATTCTCAAGTGTGAAGTATGTGATGTAGTGGTCAATTCCTCGCAGCAGCTCCAGACCCATCTTGCAGGTAAGACACCGCCTTTGCTAGGCGTCATTATCAACTTGAGTTTATTTTGATTTTTGCTGTCTAATTTTGTCCCCTTTCACCGCAGCCTCGAACTTAAACTGAGTAAGGACCTATGTAATTTTTAAACCAGAATAATGTTGTTTCTATATGACTATAACTCAGACTGTGTGAAGTTAACGAGAAGGAACACTTCGACCCAAGGCGGACTTTTGTGGCTACCACCCCGAGGAGGAACAGATGCAGTTAAGGAACCGCAGAGCCCCTAATGATCCCAAGCTTGAAGGCCCGATCACACCTTCGCGTCGGGCAGTTCAGAGAGGACTTCCTTCTGGCGGAGAACTCGACGGCTCAAGCATTACCATGTGGCAGGGCTGAGAAGAACTTTCCAATGAGCAAGCATCTGTAACACCTGTCCGACACTTCACCGCCCCTAAGCCTACCTGAAATATGATAGGTGCAAGGAATTCATGGTAGAAGAGGAACCAGCTCAGCATTCGCGTACTGACTAGGGGAAACGACTATATAACTAAGAAACTATCACTACAGAAACTAACATCCTCCCATACCTCAATCCCTGGCGCCAGTTTAGTACAAAATGGTAATCGCATGGCGAAACCTCAGACATACCTTTCAGATTTCTTCTTATGAATAGTTCGCGATAATCGTAGGATCTATCACTTGTTCCTGAATATGCCATCTCGCAAGATGATGCAGTCCCATACACCAACGGAAGGATCGTACCCGAAATTATAGCACTACACCATTGGTTGTTGCAGCGTATTCCTGTTATAATCAGATCAATCTGCAGCTCTGGTCATAGCAGCTATAGAAAAAGGGGAACCAAAGAAAAAAAATAGAAGAACAAAAGGAAGGGAGGGCAACATACGTATGTGTTTATCCTAGTTCTTTCTGTTGTGAACCAACAATGTGATGGTTCGGTAGCTAACCTATATAAAAGTAATGTGTGTCACAGTGAGGGAAATGTATGCGTATTTTAACATATTTTGTTTTGTTTCCAGGCAACAAACACAAGCAGAAAGCTCTGAAAAAAGGTGCTCTTGCAAATACTGTTCAAAAGCCTAACCCAGCAACTACCGTTGTCGGTAGTGCTTCAAGCACAACAGTCGGAACAAGTACAACAAGTAAGAAAGGTTAGTCAAGGAGTTTTGTTATTTCCAATAATATTAATAGAAGTGTTTCGTCTCTCTCGTAATACTAAATTCTCAAAATTTCTGTACACATTTCTCCTAAAGCTTTAAATAGAGAAGTGTTCTTTTTTTTTCAGTTCAGCATGTTGATCCATTTTGAAAATATGAAACAGTATGAGTTCCTCAAAATCTGTAAGCGTAGCTTTTTTCTTAAGTATGAATATAATATGTTAAGATTTTAATTGCTATTTGGATTTCTTATTAGCGCAGCAATGAAAAAATTGCGTTTACTCTTAGTTTAAACTACATAGTAAGTAGTATAAATGTTCTTTCTATCAATTGTGAGATTTCAGTATGATAAACAAGTAAAAAAGTAAATAAAAGTGAAAATATTGGTATTAACTTTAAGCGCGTCACTAACCCCTCTTGATGCATACCTAGATGTCCAAACTCTAAAGGGTCGCTGCACATCTATTACGTAGTACAGTAGAATCCCAATAACTCGACCTAATGTGAGTTTCACCGAATAACCGGCCTGTTATTCACAACTCATAACATAGATAATATGCAAATTACATAAATGTATGTTCTGGCACAATATAGGAAACAAAAGTACCTATAGCACATCCGAACATCTATTACGTGTTAATGTTCCCCTTCGTTCGGCATTCAATTTAGTTTCCATTGTCGTGTTAACTTATCGTCTTTTCTTCTCGTTCAATATTTTTACTGGCACAAACACAACTCAACACAACACTAACGTAAGCCTGAAATTCGATCAACTGTGCTGTAACCAGAAATATGAAAGTGAACGTTTAGCTAACCATCGTACTGGGTAAAGCAATTAACCTTCAAACCTTCAGAACAGGTGTTTGTGCTATGTGCCCACTGTCCTTGTCGCAGTGGTAGCGCTGCTACTTACCGATACCCGGTACCGGCGTGGGGAGACTTGGTCCGGGGTGCACTCAGCCTCGTTAGGTGCTTGATACTTCAAGTGGCGGCCCCTGGTCGAGAATACTGCATGACCGGCCGGGAGGGATTGGGGTGCTGACCACGTCCCGCCTCCAGTGCTGCACCCCACTCATGACGCCTGTGGTAGGTAGGGGTAGGGGAGGCAGCAGTCGGACGATAGGCCTTGGCCCAGATAGGCTGTTGTGCCATGGGGTTACGTTACGGGGTTTTCTACATTATTAACGGCAAGTCTTTGATTTCGCAACAATGGTCTGCCGGCCGCTTATATTCTGACTATATATCAAAGGTCAATACACGGTCAGCCATTTTGTTATTATGAGGGAAAATGTGGTAGATTGTATATGTACACTAATTAAAAATTATCTATACTGTTTATACCGCATAGTGGATTATAGAAGTTATTGCAGTCAAGTTTAACGATAAAAAAGAATTGAAGTAAGAAACATTGAGTTATACGGAATGTCGAGTTATCGGGGTTCTGCTGTAATTGGCACTTTATTGTCATTCTAAAAAACTTTACAAATACACAAAACTGGAATATTTGCAAATATTATTTAAAAATCTCATTTTTGTCTTTCTTTGAACCAATCGGTGTTCTGTTATATTAGAATATCCACTTGTAGAATGACTTCATCTTCCACTGTAGAATTACCAGTACAATTTACATCCAATTAATATTCACGTTTGTAGCTTCATTGTTATTTGCATCACTGCAAATTTTTTGGCCATAGTGAATGTGTTTCAACAAACGGTTTATCCCAAAACAATGTGGATAATTTCGAAACCCAAGCTTTTGCTAGCAAACAAGAGAGAAAATAAAATATTAGTGTAATAGAAAGAATGCAATTTTCCTTCTAATTTTTGGAGTGCGCTGTGGTATAACTCTAATAGTTTTTATTTTTTAATAGCTTAATAAAACGTCTTTCAACTAGGGAAAGAAGTCGTATCACAAAAATGTGTCCTTTTTATGTTCCAAGTGGTGTGTGATAATTTTATAAAAAATATATATTTCACAGGCATGTTAGCGCTTAGACATTAAAAAAGCCAAATTTTATAAAACCATTAACTATAAGTGCTCCCCTTAAAGGTTATTAACTTCTACATACGTTTTACTGCCGTTAGACGATGCGCAAGCAGCACTAAGCCACCACCAAATTGAACACCGCTGAAAGCGCCATTTGCATGGTAGAATGGGTGAATCATTTCAAGAGCTGATGTTACTTCAGCGTGCTTCCCCAAATAATTTAACCTAATATATTCTAATTCTGACTTTATCCGTGCAAAAATTGATGATGCTGAGAATCCTTTTCCATCATACCCGGAGAAACTTCAGCAGATTGTAGTTAAGGGATGTTTTGTTTGTTTTAAGGAGGAGATATTGCCTCTGCTGTAATCATATCACTGAGAGACTGCAATATACTATTGTTTTAGCGTATTTAAGTTTTTGTGAGCAATGACACATGTGTTTCCCACCATACCCGAGAAATTTGAGCAATAGCTCAAGCGAGAACGTTGATGTTCTCATTCGAGAGCTCCCGAGTTCGATTCCCGTCGTACTGGCGACCCTGGCGCTTTCTTTTTGTTCGTGATTTTCCCAGATGGATAGGCGAGTGCTAGTGTGGATGGATTATATACTGTCTTGAAGTTTGCTCTCCCTCATTTCCTTTTAACCTTTGGAGTTCTATTGGGGCTTGGCGACGTGGTCGGTGGTGTATAGCATACAGGAGCGGCGTCGGGGGCATGACACTATTTTAAGAAGGGAAAAATTATGTACCTATTTTAAATTGTTTGTTCGAGTATATTCTGAATGCAGCCATGCTTACTATACTTCAAGGGGCAATAAAATGTCTTGCCTGACAACAGAACCATAGAAGCTGAGGAAAGTGACGACTTGAAAATGTGCAACTCTAGTATCTTACTATTCCATGGATCCGTCACTTTGTATTGCGGGCAATCACTCTTGACGCAAGCAAGAGGACAGGCCAAATCCGTCATTGGCAGCACGTGCCAGTCAAACGTACCTACCAATCTATACATACATCTAAGCCAAGGTATGCTATATTCAAACGTGAGAAACAAGGCATTTTCTCTTTCACTTTGTAGTGTGAAAGCGGAAAATTGCATTTTGTCATATCACATTTGTCATTAATTTCCCATTGTTCATATTTAAAATTACATTAATCGTAGTTTTCTAATAATTGTACCTACATTGCCGTAGTGCATTCAGCAGACTATTACAAGAGAAGTCTGCTTCTACTAGGCAAATTAAAAGTGCTGAAATACACGAGTATTACGATGTGATCTTTTTCTTTATTTAACTCACACGAATTAAGTTAGTTTTTTTACGAAGTAGCCCATATTCTACATCAGCGGCCACCAAGTGGATCGATTTTGTGCTAGAGCAAATAACGTAGCACTGTGCACTGCCACAACTGCCGTGCGATTTCAGTTTGAGGCATGACGTGAAAGTGGACAACAGTGTTGTCTCGTCTCGTCTCTTGCGGTTTGTTTTCGTAAACATCCTGTCGGCTGTAGAATGTAATGTGACACGTAGGACATCTACTCCTACATTTATGCCTTCATGGGAAGAGTGTTTCTTTTTTATAGAAAGTCGGGAATGGCAAAATGTTTAGTTTGTAAGATTTCGCATGCAATAAGAAAATTCAATTTGCAAAGACATTGCTCAACTCACGCGAGTGAATATGACAGTTACCAAGGAGAGGAGTGTGCACTATTAGTAGGAAGACTGAAGGAAAAGCTCCATAACATCAGTGACACGGCTGTTTGCCTCAGTTTCAGAATCTGCTTCCAAATAGCAAGAAAACTAAAACCCTTTACAGATGGTGAATTTATAAAGGAGTGTATCACCATAGCAGCAGAGGAACTGTGTCCGTAATAAGTCCAGGAATTCGTGGCCATAAGTTTGTTTCCTTCGACCGTGGCCGTCATGTGCAAGATTTAGGAGACGATGCTCAATTGCAACTTATGGACTTACGTAAATCATTTACGCATTATTCCTAGGCTATTGATGAGAGTGGTGATATATCTGATACAGCCCAACTTGCAATATTTATAAGGGGTGTAGATTCAGAGCTTCAGATTAAACAAGAACTGTTAGATCTTGTTGCAATGAAGGATACTACAAAAGGATCACATATTATTTGTGTCTTGAAGAGGTTATTGAAAATTTTGGTCTGCCTAGGGATAAATTGGTATTTCTGTCTACTGACGGTGCTTCTTGTACGGTTGGGAGTCGAGTTGGTGTGGTTGAACTTTTGAAAGAAAATATAAAGAGTCTGAACATAATGAGCTATACCTGTACATTGTATTGTACATCAAGAGTCTCTGCACCAAAAGCATTAAAATGAGCAATGTGACGAATGTTGTGACCAAAACAACTAATGCAATTAGTTCAAAAGGGCTCAGTCATCGTCAATTTCAAAGCTTCCTAGAAGAGTGCAATAGCGAGTATGGTACTTCACCATACTATTGTGAAGTTCGATGGCTAAGACGTGGAAAATTACTAGATCGATTCTTCGAACTGCGCAGTGAAATATCCTATTTTATGGAGGGAAAAAAAAAAAAAAAAAAAAAAAAAAAAAAAAAAAAATTACAAGAATTAACTGACGGGAAATGGGTTTCCAACTTGGCGTTCCTGGCAGATGTGACAGAACATATCAATATACTGAATAAATCGCTGCAAGGAAAGCATCAACTCATCACAGACCTGTGTGATAGTATCAGAGCATTAAAAATGAAACTATCCTTATGGGAAAGGCAGTTAACTTCAAAGAACTTGATACATTTCCCAAAGCTCTCAACAGTTCAGCAGTTTGTTCAGGTCATAGACTTGCAAGAATATGTTCAAATATTAACAGAGTTGAACCAAGAATTTCAGAAAAGGTAACGTGATGCAATTGGAGCCAATTTTCCAAATATTTGCTGAGCTTTACTCTACAGATGTTGATAATGTTCCATCTGAATTGCAACTTGAAATTATCGATTTGCAATGCAATCGTCAACTGAAAAATAAATTCCAAAATAGAATTAGTTTGAGTGATTTCTATTCACACTTTCCAAGAAATACATTTCCTCGACTACATAGAAATACCGCTCGTATTCTATGTATGTTCGATCCACATATATATGCGAACAATTTTTTTCGCTAATGAAATTAAACAAAAACCGCTGCAGAAGTCAACTGTCGGATCAGAACTTAAAATGTCAACTTAGACTAGCTGCTGCACAAACATTGATACCTAATTTTGAAAAACTAGTTTGTCAAAAGAGACAACAAAAGTCTAGAAAACTAGGTTCCACTTCTGAGTAATATGTTGTGTTTATTGCTTTTCTTCAAGCTGTTATTTAATGCTGCTGTATTGTAAGTAGATTGTAGATTATTTTCATTTTGTTTAAACTATCGATTAATTGTTCATTTTTTTTTTCATTAAAAGAAAAGTTGAATGATAATGAAAGAAACGTTATATTACAACAATTTATATAAAAATTATATACTTCATATTACAATTCGATCATTATTGTTGCACAGTCAATTGTGCATTTAAATTGCAAGATCGGCATTCCGCCACTGCTCTGAAGGCTACGGAGTGCACGGTAGCGGTAGACTATTCCGGCGTGCAGCGGGTAAACTTGCACGACCTGCTGTATACATTGTGCATTAAGATAGTGGCCGCTGTTCTACATTATCCTTAGAAGACAAAATGAAACTGCAATACATAGGAAGACCTGCTGCTGATCTGCACTTAACTGTAGAACAAAAGGTTATGGTTAATCACGTAGTAATTAAATGAGAATTCACACAAAAAATAAATGGTTCTATGGATGTGAAGTAAAAAATGCTTTATTCTGGTTTCCGTGCATTTTGTTTGGTGACAACCACTGACCAGGAAAAGACACGATGAATTTAGTTCACGCCGTGGAAACATTAAGGTCTTATACGAGTACCATAAGTTGATATGTTGCTCAGTTTACTTTTTGTAAATTTTGCGGTAGCTCGATATTTGCTTGAGAAAGAACTTCGAGAGGCTCCAGAGGCAGTTCGAGTCGAGTGGGGAAGCTTATTCCCCCACCCGAAGTGTCTTTACCGCAGTACCTAGCCGTTATACGGCTTTACCTGCGCGATAGTATGGTGTTTCGGTCTACAGGGATTTAATCTCTGGGAATGTTTGGGATCAGGGGTATTTATAGGGGCAAGATGGATGGTTGGTAGGGATTGGTCCATGAGCGGGCAGTACCCGTACATGCTGATTGGCTGGTTAGTCAATCAGGTGACGCGTTGATCTCCTCCAGGTTCTGGCCGTCAGTCACTCACTGAGAGGTGATCTGAGTTAGGCGATTTACTCTGTTTTAAGTACAGATATTCATTTTGCATTTCCCATCTTCGAAAATTAGCCCGTTAGACTTAAGATGTCCCTCGGCAATTTTTTAGATGGTAGTCGGCGAGGCTCTCTTTGGTCATATTGTCCCAGAGTGTTCACCAGTGGATTAGGGTAGTTCTGGAGTTTGTTGTACATTGTTCGAGCGCGGGTTTTAATCACGTCGACAATGTACGGGATGCCGGAATGTTCGTGAAGGATGTGGGCAGGAAATCTCCAACCAGTGTCATAGATCATCCTTAATGCCCGATTCTGCAACGCCAGGAGTCTGATGAAGGTGGACTTTGCCACCACTCCCCAGATCTTACATCCGTACAGGACCAGAGGCGGGATGATCGCACGATACAGCTGGAGCTTCAGGCGAATGGGCATGGTTTTGGAGCTGAGGATGGGATACAACTGCCGTAGGGCTGCGTGACCTTGTAGTACTTTGCCCCTGACGTGATGCCTATACGTTAGCCGCCGGTCCAACGTGACCCCGAGATACTTCGCCGTAGTGACCCAGGGGATCCGACGGCGCCGAAGCACGAGGTCCTGCGGGAGCCGGTTTGCCAGCGTGTTGGCCAGGAGAATCGCAGAGCTTTTCTCCGGGTTAATAGACATGCGCCAGTTCTCGCACCATCTACTGATGGCACAGAGGTGGGCTTGTACTTGACGGTAGCTGTAGCGCGGGTTCTTGTTTGTTGCGAAGATCATGAGATCGTCCGCATACTGACAGATGTGAGTGTTGGGGTGCGTGGGGAGATCGGCCATGTAAGCGTTAAAGAGTGCCGGTGACAGTACACTGCCCTCGGGAACTCCTGCGCCAATGGGCCTTTCTCGGGAAAATGAACCCTCCACCTTCACTCGGAAGCTACGTTCCTGTAGGAAACTAGCCACCAAGTAAATGTATGGAGGGGGGATTTCGTGCTGTATGAGCTTGTAGATAAGCCCTTCGTGCCAGGTGGTAGAGAACGCCTTTTCCACGTCAAGCAACACTGCCACCGTTTTGGCCCTTTCCTGGTAAGCCAGGAGGCCTTTTCGGCTACTCGCAGTAGTTGCTCGGTTGTGGAATGGTCAGAACGAAAACCAAACTGATGTTCCGGTAGGAGGCCTTTTTCCTCTAAAAGAGGTCGAAGGCGGGTCAGGAACAATTTCTCGAAAACTTTCGAGATAACTGGTAGGAGGCTGATGGAACGGTAGCTAGAAGGAAAGATCGGATTCTTGCCCGGCTTCAACACGCATACCACACGCGTCCTCTTCCAGACTTCCGGAAAATGGCGCATGCTTAGGCACGCGTTGTAGATCCGAGTCAAGTGCATCACGGCTCTAAAGGGAAGGTGCTGGAGCATATCCGCTGTTACCCGGTCCTGCCCAGGGGCTTTTCTAGGTTTTAGGTGTTGGATGGTGTTAGTTACCTCGCGAGGGGTAACTATCGGGATGTGGAAATCCTCGTGGCCCGCAGGTCCAACTTCTAAGAAATCTTCTACTGCTTGTTCCACGAGGTCAGTATGATCGTCGTTCTGAGGGTCGACTCTAGGCTGGAATTGAGTTTCCAGATAGTCTGCTAGCGCCTCTGCTTTTTCCCTCGGTTCAAAGACAAGTCTTCCCCGAGGGCTATGCACAGGGTGCTGGTGTACAGTTTTATCTTTTCTCAAGCCTCGGACGATGCGCCAAGGTTATCTCTCCTGGAGGTTTACATGACGCAACGTTTTCCCAAGCTGCTTGCCTATGTTTTCTTAGGAGTCGTCTCACCAGGGATTTGAACCTCTGGTGTATTACTCCTATCTTAGGGTGACGGAATCTCTGCCATAGCCTTCTAACAGCGTTTTTCGCTTGAATGAGGCCTTTCAGTGGGACAGGGATAGCTGTAGGGTTTGGTGCGTCGGTAGGAAAGCGGTGCGTATGAGCACGCACCGCATTTAGGACAGAGGTTGAGAACCCCGTGGCTGCCTCCTCGAGAGCCTCTATCGAGTCTATTCGAGGACATGCTTCCACGGAGTTGTGGAGGGCTAGGATGGCTGCATCCCAGTCGACTTCCTCAACCCAATCAGGCACTCCCAGCGCAGTTAGATTAACGTCTGAGTCGACCACAACAGGGTTGTGATCAGAATCCAGAGCGTTAATCACCGAGAGATCCAGGTGAAATGGAATGTTCTTTGTGACAATGAAGTCTATGACATCCGCGGAGCCGCGTGCCGGGTAGTATGTTGGACCCCTCGGCCCGTGTGCATGTAGGGCGGGGTTGCCGCTAATGAGACGGTACAGTCCCCGACCCTTCACGTTCTGGGTGCGGCTGTGCCAGCTTGGGTGTTTGGCGTTGAAGTCGCCTGCAATGCAAACCCTTTGGTGTAGGTTTAGGAGTGCCGTGATGTCCGCTTCATAGAAGCGCCCATCCGGAGGATCATATACCGCTACAAGTACCACGTCGCAACCGCCTAAGGATAGCCTTATGGCGGTTGCCTCTAGGTGTTGTAGTGGAGGAATGGTAACAGGAATATGTGTGAGATGGTTCTTTATGAAAATGGCAGTACCACCGCCCTGTCGGCCGACCCGATCAGACCGATGGGCGACGTAACTTGGCAGACTGAACTGTACACCGGCGTGCAAGTGTGTTTCACAGACCATAAGGATATCAATCCCATGGCTGTCTACAAACTCTAACAGGCCAGGTCTCTGCTCTCTAACTCCATTTGCGTTCCAAAAGGCAGCTCTAAATGATCGCACATTTCTATGCGCCATTTAAGAGCTTGTGGAGTTAGTGTAGAGTTCCTTGGCCGTTTGAAGCACTATAAGGTGCTTCTTCACAGCCGATAATTCGGGATTGTGGATTTGCTCCCTGCAGCGCCGTAGAATGGGGAGGGAACGTTGTACTAGGTCCGCAAACCAAGTTGTCAGTTCAACAAACTCCGCCATGTCCTCTGAGCCGAAGGCGTCTCCTAAGACCTGTGACTGAGTGCTTTGTGGTGCTGTTTTGGTTCTGTTGATGTAGCCAGTCTGTGATGACGGGCCAGCGCTGGTTGGCTGCGCTGTTGCTGTTGTCTGGTTGGTTGTTGCCTGGTTTCCTGTAGCACTCAACAGGTGCATCCCGAAGTGTGGCTGTTGGTGGGGGAAGTTGGGCAACACTTTTGTTACCAGCCTCCACCGTAGCTGTTTCTGGCTCTGCATTTTCAGTCACATGAGCCTTTCTCCCCTTCCTCCTCTTTTTAGGAGGGCGTTTGTCCTTTGGGGCAACACTGGGGGGTGGCACTGGATGATCTGTGCCGCTTGGTCCTGGCGTCGTCATTTGACTGACAACCTGGTTCTGTGGGGTTGCTTCTGCACTCTCGGCTTGTGTTAGAACACTTTCGTGCCCCGACATTGCCCGTGCAAAAGACACCCCATGTCGGATCTCTGGTACTTTGCCCTGTCTTCCTTGCATAATTGCAAGTCGCTTCGGGCAACCGCGATAGATGCCTATGTGGCTCCCGTCGCAGTTGGCACACTTTTTATTTTCTACTGGTGTCGGGCAATCCTTCACCAGGTGCTCTCCTGCACAGCGAAGGCACTTGAGTTGCCTCTCACAAGCATGGCTCGAGTGGTGAAAGCCCAAGCAATTATAGCATTGGGCTGGCCCCTCCCTGCTGTGGTAGGGCTCAATGGTGACCCTCGTGTTGTACAGGTGGGTCACCTGATCGATTTTTGGGGTTCCCTCCCCCTGTTTGTCAACTACCACTAAAAATAGTGGCAGTGGTACCTTGGTGGGTTTCCCCTCCTTTTCCTTTGTGGTGGTTAATTGCACCACGGACCTCGGTTTGATACCGTGTTCGTCCTGTAGGCCGTCCCGGATATCCTGGGGGTCTGTCTCCGAATCAAGACCCCTGACCACTCTGCGAACCACGTGGGGACGCTGAAGTGAGTAAGTGTGGAATTTAATTCCACACTCCTTCAGCACCCCCCTCGCGGCCGTGTGGTCGTCAGAGGTGGTGGTTCTGATGACAACCCGCCCTGGATGTCGGGTTGCTTGGAAAGTGGCCTTTAACCGCCGTCTCAGTTCCTTCATAACCCTTATGTGGTTCGGGAACGGATGGGACACAATCGGAGGGATTCTACCCTCCTTTTGTGAGGCCTGGTTTGGAGCGAGCGCTGCAGTTGCAGATGATGGTGAAGGGGGAGTCCCTTCCGGTTTTGAACCGGAAGATCTCCTCCTACGGCTCTGCACTACAACGAAGCCGTTGTCATCCGGTGTTGTAGGTGCTGGGACAGGGGTCATAGGTACTGGTGGTAGTGTGACAGGGACTGCTGTCCCTTGGTTCACAAGGCCAATAGCCTTTTTGGCCTTCGGCCTGTTCTTGGCCCTGAGGAGCGTCTTGGCTTTCGCCTTGACGATATTCACCCTTGGACCAAAGGAAGGGTTCTGGGAGGAGGTAGATGCGGTACCTATCGCGTCAGGTCTTACCTTGGCGTTGGTACTCGGCATGTCACTTGTCTTTGCAGGTGCCATCCGGCATCCCACAGAGGGTTTAACGCCTTGCGACGCGCCTATGGGGGTTCCAGTTAACCCCGGGTCCAGGCTAGAGCCTGGTCCCTTGGCTGCAACCATGTGGGCCTGCGATCTCGTTAGCCCGTCAGTCGGTGCCGAGTCAGCTCTGGTGTTCTCCATGTCTGGGTGCTGGTTTGAAATAGCTCGGCGAGCTATTTCTAGTAGGGAGGCAAGTAGAGGGTTGATGCCCACTTCCTCCTCCGTTCCGGAGCCCCTCCGGGAAAGTTGGTGTTCTGATGTCTCTTCTTTCTTCTCCAACTTGGAGTGCCCTAAAATCTGCTATCAGATCTCTTATAGGACACTCCGCGACGAACTAGCGGCGCCCGGCCTGGCAAATGCACTGTTGGGTTGGCGCGGTGCGTAGAAGCTGCTCCCTGGCGAGAGGTCACGCAGTTGGCTTCCCTGTTCTTCCAGTGTCCAGTGAAGTCGAGGTGCAGACGATGCGAGCTCCAATCACCGAATGAGAAAGAACTTCGAGTCGGATGAACGTGATTAATATACGGCCAGTGGATCTCCGGCCCTGACGTTTCACAGCTGTGACGAGTTGGAGGGGGAAGGATAGCGTTGCCAACGTGTAGTAACGAGTTTCGGAAAAATGGATTCTCCAAATTTTCTCAAAAAAGAAAGTATATGATATTTATTGAGGTTAAAACATTGAAATGCAGGTTTCGGTTTTATTTTCATGCAATATCTTCGTTATTCCACTATTCTGTTCGAAGATTACCTATCTGTTATGGGCAGTAGCTGTTACTTTTGACAATACTGGAAGCGAGTAACGCACCGGATGTTAAAACTTTCTGCTAGCACCAATCAACGGTCTCACTGCTAGGCGTGGCTTCCAAGTGTAGCACCGTGTTGCCAACTCCGATAGGTACACGGTATAACTGTTATCTCCCAGGCGCGGCTCCTCAGGGTAGGCAGGGTAGGCATTGCCTACCCTATCGTAATACATCAACAAATAATGTTTAACTATGATTCTGCATTTTATCATTTGAAGCGTCATTTTCCCCTAAATTGCAGTTCAAGAAAAGTTTTCTCGGTTATAATGACCAGCGCATGGTCAAATCCTTTAATCTCAATTCCGATTCATCAAAACTGCGCTGCGTGTTTGAAACGCGCGGCAGAAATGATACGCATGGAACCTGGGTAGTGGAGAGCAGGCTAGCTTAACCTCTGCCTGCCCGGCCCCATTTCCTCAGTACGAGGCCCTTGAATAGGGATAAGGAAACATTCGGCCTGTATATGCACTCCGAGCATGCGTAGACGCGTCTGCCAGCAGTCCGAACACTTGTCTGCCCAAATCCGAATTTATGCGACATTTTCCGAACAGCCATACTCCACGAACGAAGATCTCAGAGACCCGAACGTGTCGTTATCACTCTGTAATACCAGTATGACCGACTTAATTAGTGAACTATTACAAATTTCGCTTTCGCGGCGCACTGACAATGAAAAGAGGAGTGTTTTAGCTATTTAACACAAAGCTGCAGTCAGACAATTTTTCAATTTCTTAATCTATTTTAGTCATAGGCGTCGCGAAACGGGGGCAAGGGGGGCTACGGCCCCCCTTGGAAGTTGGTGAACTTAATGTGCAGTCAGTTACTGACTTTTAAACTATTATTTTAATTTTGATGTAAAGAACAATTTTTGTTTAGCACAAAATAATACGGTTATCTGCAACAAATACTATAAACTTTGACAGTAAAATAATGATTTAATATTATGTGATTGCAAATTTCCAACATGTGGCCCCCCCCCCCCCTGGAAAAAAGTCTGCCGACACTCGTGATTTTAGTTTTGGCGGTAATTCGTCCGTAAGTCACGCTCATTCACTCTGCTCTTATTAAACAACCAAACAATATATTGTTTGCATTATCCGCAATGACTTCGCCCCCTATATTTCGGATAAACAGGGTTTATTATTATTATTATTATTATTATTATTATTATTATTATTATTATTATTATTATTATTATTATTATTATTATTATTATTATTATTATTATTATTATTATTATTATTATTATTATTATTATTATTATTATTATTATTATTATTATTATTATTATTATTATTATTATTATTATTATTATTATTATTATTATTATTATTATTATTATTATTATTATTATTATTATTATTATTATTATTATTATTATTATTATTATTATTATTATTATTATTATTATTATTATTATTATTATTATTATTATTATTATTATTATTATTATTATTATTATTATTATTATTATTATTATTATTATTATTATTATTATTATTATTATTATTATTATTATTATTATTATTATTATTATTATTATTATTATTATTATTATTATTATTATTATTATTATTATTATTATTATTATTGTTATTGTTATTGTTATTGTTATTGTTATTGTTATTGTTATTGTTATTGTTATTATTATTATTATTATTATTATTATTATTATTGTTATTGTTATTGTTGTTGTTGTTGTTACACTTTGCCTACCCTAAAATTTTGACTGCGAGCCGCCACTGTTGTCTCCATATTCTACTATTCTGTGATCATTTATATGCATACTGTCCACGTAAATTTACGAAGTAGCGATGCGATCTGCAGATGTATGAAATGTTTAAAATACTCTGTTTCCAATTGCCGCTAAAGAACTGGCAACACCGCGTCAGCAGGCCTTGAGAAATGTCAGAGCCAGAGATCCACTGTCCGTACAATAGTTGTGCATTGACGGCGCTTAATGCAGTCTATGTGCAGCGTAAAATAGTCAGTGGTGGTGTACATATGACATCAGTAACTGAGCGTTATTTAAACCATTTCTTTTATTCACCTTCGGATATCACTTACTCACTTGTTAACCCTCGCATTACCTAGGGGGGTGGGAGGTACCTTATGCCCACCTTTTGTAATTTTTTAAGTTCTGTCTTTTAATTTTTTATTAGTCGTGCAGTTAATACCTATTGTCCATCACTGTTTCTACTACTGAATTGTGTGGTTGTTTCAGACTTTTCATTGCTGATTTTTTTCAGAAACAATGAAATGTCAAGTTAATCATAATTCCCCATCGGTATACTGTGATTCAAGTAAAAAAGGAATAGTTAAACAATGTTACATATTACCTTTATAAAGATGACAAGATATAATACCCAATTTTGAAACAAATTTGTTGTAAAAATTTCTGAAATATTTTGTTACCAGTGGTGGTCACCTCTGTTGGTAGTAAGCACTGTAATAAGGATTGGCATAATATTTAGTGTGATTTGTGTAAGAAAGTAAAAAAAAATGTCATAGTTAAACAGTGTTAAATATTACCTTTATAAACAGGAGAGGATATAATACCCAATCATAATCATCATCTTCATTGAGATAGGCCAAATAGCCTTGTTCTGGCTCAGAAGTCATCCTCCCATCAGCATTGAGGTCTTCCAACATCTCTAGTTCCTATGGGTTTATGTTGCATTGCCTGTTTTGCTGGTCTATTATTCTGCATTCATGCGTTTCATTTGTAATTAATAATTTTTTCATTTAAATTATATGTATTTAGCTGTTCTCTAATAGCTTTGCTTCTCATATGGTCTGTAAGGGAGAATCCAGAAATATATCTAAGAAATTTAATTTCTGCTGCTTCTGTCATTCTTCTTCTTTTTTTTTTTTTTCTATTCATGGCCAAGTTCTCTGAACCATAAATCAAAATGGGTACTGCCATTGTCTTATAAAATTTTAGCACTGTTCATTCTGTGTTTTATTTCTTAATGTTCTCTTAATAGTCCCACACATAGTTTGAAATTTATACAGTTTACTCTTCAAATCATTGTCATAGTCAAACGAAACATCATATCCTAAATAAGTGAAATGTAGTACCTCTTCTATAGTTTTATTACCTATCACTATTTTAGACCTTATTGGGTATTTTTCCAGTGGTGCCATCAGTTTTGTTTTCACTACCAATATATTTAAATAGTAAGTTTTCATTGTCTTCCTGACTGAAATGTGGCTGCTTATAACATATTATCATTTTCTGCCAGAATAACCTGTTCATCAGCAAATAGGATAGTATTTAAAACTGTTTTATTAATCTTAAAATTAGGTTTTAGCTGATTCTGCCATTCGGCTGCCGTTGCATGTGTGTGTGTGTGTGTGTGTGTGTGTGTGTGTGTGTGCGTGCGTGCGTGCGTGCGTGCGTGTGTGAGTGCGTGCTTGCATGCATGGTGTGTATGTGTTAAAAAGTGTCTGCATCGTTGGGTGGCCCTGTTGTACTCCTAAATTAACTATTTCATACTTATTGCTTATTTTTTATCCTTTATCAATGCTGATGATTATATTTACATATATATTCTTTATCATTAAAATAAGATGTCTCAGATACCCTTGTTTTATCATTAGGTATATCCCAAAGCTTTTTGTGCTGCATCTTATCAAATACTTTTATATAATCTACAAAGAGAATATGTGTTTCTAGATTGAACTCTGGGATAATTTGTCATGATGTAAAAACACAATCCGAGCACGATCTACCTCTTCTGAACCCATGTTGTTCATTCTTCAATAATATTTCCGATATTTTATTTGGAAGTCTGGTCAGAATTTTAGCGTATACTTTATAACTTGAATTTAAAAGGCTTATACCTCCTTGATTATTAACATCATTTTTATCTCCTTTTTTAAATATAGGTATTATTAATGCTCTTTTCCATTCCCCTGATACATTAGATGTCGACCAACCCATATTTATAAACCTTAAAAATGTTTGTTTAATTTTAAGAGAACCATATTTAATTAATTCCATATTCCTTTCATCCCATCCAAGAGTTTTCTTATTTTTTAAGGTTTATAAAATTGTGTTTAGTTCCTCCATAGTAATATAATCTACTTGATGATATTTCAATTATGCTTGTCCATTCTGACACTTTCTGGAAATGTCCATAATTCTTTAAAGTATTTCAGCCATTCAACCCCCAAAATCTTGTTTAGTTGTACTGTATCCTTTTCTGCTTTATTCAGGTGTTTGATAACTTTATATGCACATGACTGAGCTCCATGACTATCATGCTCAATAACACGTATTTATCCCAAGTTTGTGCAGTTTCCTCATCTCTCTTTTGACAATCACGCTCCGTCTTTTATATTCGATTGTGTTATCTTGTGTTTTATCATTCAATGATTTAGATATATTTCCACTTTATCTTTAATTACATTTGCTATTTCGACGTTCCATACACACACACACACACACACACACACACACACACACACACACACATATATATATATATATATAGTCCTTTTCTTTTATGCTGTCTTATATTTCTCTTACCTAGTGCTTCTGATGCAGCTTTTAGTATTACTTCTTTTAGATTCATCCACTCTTAAGTTCACATCTAGACTTATGGCTCTATCATCTAAACTCTGACAATATAATTTCCTTATACTGTCTTCTTTCAGTAAATGTATATTAAAAGTTTGTCTTTTGGGTTCTTCTTTCTTATTAATATTTACTCATCTTTTCCAGAGTCTTATTTCTGTGTAAGCATGAAGTGGTCAGAGGAAATGTCATAGCGTCTATAAACTCGTGTATCTTTTACATCCGATGCTAGTTAACAATACCCAATTTTAAAATAAGTGTGTTTTAAAACTTGCTCATACATTTTGCTATTAGTGGTGGTCACAAAGTACCTCCCACCCCCTTGATAATGTAAGCTCTGGAATAAGGCTTGGTAATTCTAGGGTTAAAGGACATTGATTAATCATCAGTAAAAGAAAGGTCAGCAATTTATGGTGACACTATCAGTGCATTTATGCTTAAGCAGCTACTGATAGCATGTGCATTGAACATGCTTTAAGGAGGGAACTGTTTCTTCTCTAGGTGCCTTCTGCCCAAACCTGTTCGTAAATATTGGGCAGGTCATGGGAACCTCATCTTTTTGTTTAGTAGGTTTAAGAGCCCTAACCGTACCCATGGTACTCAAGTGCACATATTTCACCATATTCATGTAAAATATCTGACACTTTGCTTCTCTTTTTGTAGTACAGTATTATTGTCATACCAAGTTGATTCTCTTTTGGTTTGTGTGTCCACTGTAAACCAAGTTTGAGGATGCATTATATTTCTCCCAAAACTGTATAATCAAATTTTGCAGAAAATCTGTCATGTGAATGCTCTCCGATAAAAGAATGTAATATAAATTTCATGAGACAGACGGAGCTGGAGGCGAACAACCCAATTTAGTAAAGAAAAGCTAGAAAGGTAGTTAACTTCATATTTATGTTGAATATCCAAGCTGAAGATTCGCACAAAGATCCCCATCATGCCAAATAACTGTTAACATGGAAAAATGTTGGTTGCATTTCATTTCATCAAAGAAGTCTATAATGGTTTCGTTTGAAATATAAAATTTCAGATATTGCATAACTAATAAAATGAGTTGGCTTGCATTGTATGTGAACAGCCAAGGAGATTCTCCTGATTTTGAATTAATTTTATGTAACTGAGATACAAAGAACGTTTTATGTAACTCATTTGTGAAGTCACCATGAAATGTTAATTTTTAGAGAGAGTCATGGTATTACTAAATACTAGATCTTCTCACCACATTTGCATTGAAGAGAAATAAGAAGTGTTGTATTTAAACTGTAAGCTGATCCTAACTTTACTTTCAGCAATGATAATCTCAAATATACACAAATGAAGTTAGTTATTCCTGTTAGTTTGCCATCTTACTGATAAAGTGCGGAATATGTTAGTTTACATTTCATGTAAATACTGGCCAATAGTTTTAGTATTGAACTGTTTGATAATGAAGAAAATACGTGTCATGAGGAACACATTTGAACTCGAGGCTCTGTTTGCCACACTAGTGGTGGAGCCAACTGCCACAGTTCCTTTCTATATCATGCTAGGACAGCAATATCCACCTTTCTCTCTTTGCAGATGCTTATGTCATTAGTTGCATATCCCCACCTCCTCTTTTGGTTAGAAAGTGAATCATGCCTGTACCTTGTAGACTCACAGTTCGTAGTCAGTCAGTTGTGACGGACACAATAGGTGATTCCATTACAGTTTCTAAGTCATAACATGAATTTTCTGAGAATGTTCTCAGAAAACCTCTTCGTTCTGGATGAGTTTTGCACAAATGGTAAACAGTAAGAGACAGAGAAAACCTTACTAAATAAAATCTGTGGATCTCATTAAAACATTTAATTTATGTCAAATACTTCTTTTCTGAGTGAACCATTTCTGAGATATTCTTTATTATTTGTTTGAATTTGCCATTACTTATACTTTTGTCAAATAGGAATATGTTATTTGTTTTTCTTATTCCATGGCCTTGCAAAGAGAATGGAATTTCAAAGGCATCACATAGCAACCAGCTCTTAAAGCATTTCACTATCCCATCGTCCGATATGACACAATGCTGGAGGACGTTAATTAAAAAAAAAAAAAAAATTCTATATCCCTTAAAGCTTACTGTATTCCCATATTCCCCTTGCATCCTTGCACCTACAAAAAAATTACCAATAAGATAATTTCTGAAAATGCTTATGTCAATTAAAATGTAGTAGATAGAGAAATAGCATTTCGAAGAATAGTGTATATAAGAGCTACTATAGCTCTACTTATATTTGCAAACAGAGTTTCTCCAAATTGAACAATATTAAAAGTCTGTATCGCAATAGGTTATGCAACAATCACTTGGTGTATCTTCTTATGGTATGCACTTCAACTTTGAGAAATAAGCATTTCGAAGAATAGTGTATATAAGAGCTACTATAGCTCTACTTATATTTGCAAACAGAGTTTCTCCAAATTGAACAATATTAGAAGTCTGTATCGCAATAGGTTATGCAGCAATCACTTGGTGTATCTTCTTATGGTATGCACTTCAACTTTGTCGCCAAATATTGATAGAATTCTTAAACATAAGCAGTACCAAAGTAGTCACTAATGAACAGACGTTTATCACATAGGATTTGAAACTGTTTTCGTAAATCAAATCTAATGCACATATAACAAAGCCGCCATTGCAACACCATGCATGGCTGGGGTTAAAGAGTGTTATATTCCACATATGGTAGAAGGAGGTAAACTCAACTTCCCCTCTTTCGCAAATGTTGGACATGGCTGTGCTAGGGCCTCAGCATTACATTGCGTTGCACCTGTCTTTGATCAAAATTAGGGCAATTCTATTTATGCTGAAAATCTATGTTTAGCAATCTAATATTCTGTTTATATCCTGCCTGTCCATCACAATTCTCTGTTGTTTCCCAAATTATTGCAAGAAACATATACCTATTTCCTTTTTCTTCTTGAATGCACCACTCTTGTCATTTTGTGTTGAAAATTAGTGCCGCAGTTGCTCCAACACAGTATTGCATGACCCAACAGTGTATTTCCACTATTTGTTTCGCTATTTTCTGTTTGTATCATCATACTGCGTAGTACACTGTAGTCGTTTTATGTCAAAGCCATGAACTGCGTGTATGCATGGTTTGCTTGCACTGAGGCCACATACATGGGACCCTTGGACTCGCCATAAAATGGCCACATTGCAGGTGACATACCCAATCATGTACATAATACAATGGATGTAGAAATTCAACTTTATATAGTTTCTCTCTCCTTTTTTTTTTTTTTTTGCTGTAAAGTGTGGAAACAGGGTAGTGGCTAGGGCTCGGAAGTTCATGCCGTAAAAAACGCTGAAATATGCATCCAAATATGCTCTTAATAACTTGAAAATATGCCGAGAAATATGCACTATTTAATTAGAACAATTAATGTCCCTTTGCAGCAGATAAGACAAGTTAGTATAAACAATAAATAAAGTTACCTGATTCCTTAGAGGTTGAAGCAAAAGTGGTCCCGCTGCTAGTATTAACTGCTAAATTGCAGTTCACAACCAACACTTTTCACAAATTTTCAACTGTAAAACATTGTCTGTTGTCTCGCAAAACATTTTTGTAACATGAAAAACTTCTCTCCATGTCACAAGATGTTATCGGGGCATATTTAAATGATGTTAACTACTTCAAAGAGAGAGTCGTGTCTCTTGGTGTGACAGATGGTTTTCTTTCGAAGATGTCTCGAATATCGCACATCAGTTTGTAACCACAATTTTTTTAAATTACATAATTCACTTTCTCTTTCACTTTTTGTCTTATGCTACCAGGAACCGAACTTAGATCACATATTGTTTTTTCAAAGACAGTAAGTGATTCATGCAAGGGAGATCCTACAACTTCCAGTGCCGTTATGGCTGTTGGTAAGAAAGAAAAATGGGCATGAAACTCAGATCCTCTGTTAATCCAGTGCCTGACAGAATATTTTGCACAATCTCTATTGATGAAGCATCTTTGAGTCCAAAGAATTAACAACCTCTTCGACTATTTCTATGTGCGCAGCATAATATAAGACTGCATCGACTCATGTTCCCCATCGAGTTAACACTGATGCGGGAGGAAGTCAGATATTAGGTGGTGTTGATATAATCAACTTAACTCTTTTAGGAGATTTAACAAAAATTCTCTTTGTACTGGATACAAATCTATCCACCAATGGGAAAGAATCACGTATTGTCTCAGAAATGTGATGAAGAGCGTGTGCCAAACAAGATATGAATTAAGTTAGGAAAAATACATTTCAGAGTTTGTTCTGATTTTACCATATAAGGACCTCCGTCAGTAACAAATAAAAGTAACTGGTCGTATTTGATTCCACATGGCCATAGTAATTTCAAAGAGTCCATCACAAACTAGGTCACAGTTACATTGTCAGTGGCCGACAATTAGCACTCATTAAGAAGATAAGGTGTAGTCCTTTTTTCATTATTTAAAGTACCCACGATTATATTAACAATAGAACGGCACTCAGAATCAGGGGCTTCATCAACAGACAACCACGCTATCTGATCTGCTAATTCATTTTGTATATTTGACAATATGTTATTGTAACAATGTCCTACATAAGTTTTACGCACTGCACTTTCTTCAGGCACATGTTGTCGAGTGTACATGGCAAGAAACTTTTTAAGTGTCGGATTATTAATTCTGAGCAAGGGAATATCAGCAGCTAAAAATGCTTGGCACAAGTCATAGGAAAATTCAGTTACCCTACTTCCTAAACACTCTACTAGTTGTTTTTGAACAGGTTCTTTGTCTGCAAGTTTTCTGATTAAATTCTCCTTATGTTTTGCTGTGTTTATGTGCTGAACTATTTTAAATCTTTTCTCACTCCCTACATTTTTCTCACATGCTCCACAAAACAGTACCCTATTATCTGTAGATATTAAATCACTGAAAACTCTTCCTGTAAATTAATTAATCTAGCACTCGAAGTTGGTTTTATTTTCGGCATTTGAAGAGCTTTTTAATGTTTTATACACCTAATTTAATTTGGCGGGAACCAGTTCACAACACTGTTACATTTGAAAACCATGACACAACTACTGGTGGGCAGGCAAGCATTGCTATAATTGTGCTGCTCAAAACATTGACCTGCATTTTATCTTTGTTAACATAAACCTCTTAGATAACTCACTGATTATTCTCTCTGCACATACATATAATGAGAGGATGGAAACAGGGGGTTCACTGCATGACAACATGACTCCGCATTAGTTCTCGCCACCTCGCGAGTTGCATCATCATGTGTAATACTACCAATATGAAACATATCATACAGCTGGAAAAAATAATAAAAAAACATAAAAATCATTAAAATATGCAATATAGGGGCTATAATATTGAAATCTTCGTGAGTTGCATCATCATGTGCAATACTACCAATATGAAAAATATCATCCAGATGGAAAAAAATAATAAAAAACCATAAAAATCATTAAAATGCAAATGCATGAACTTCCTAGCCCTATATATTACATACACAAAAATAACAGTCATTAATATGATGTTGTTTGTGCCATACCATTGGAACATCAAAGGGCATAGATGAACGAACTCCATTGTACCATTGGCTTAGATTTTCTGCACAACTATTACACACAATATGAGGAGCAAAATTCTTGTCTTGATCTCCTAATTTCATTTTAAAACAGCCCAGATATAAACTCTTGATAAATGTTGTAATGTTTCTTTCTCACATAATAACCAAAGTCATAACAGAAATTGTTAGGATTGTTCATACAGCTCCTCCTAGATATACCACTTGAGCTTGCCCCCCCCCCCCCTTTTTTTTTTTTTAATATAACGTGTAACATTCACAACACAACATGGCTTCAAAAAGAGACCAGTTGAGAAGAACTTTAAAACTGGACTGTGGTTCTAAGATATGTTCCTATTTATGTATTAAGCAATAAATGTTTATGAGATAGGTCCAACGTTACCTGTAAACAGAGATAGACATTGGTACAGTATGACATCATATGATTTAGCATGTTTGCATGTTTTGATGAGCCTGTATTCCTATCCAACCATTCCACTTTGTCATATAGCATAGCTTCTTTACTCTGTTTATTTCCTATATTAACATTGAAATTGCCACTTTGCTGTTTGAGTAATTTGCACTACTTGCCTTCAAGACCATTCACTTCTATCATCATTTTCTTTCTTCTGCTTTTCCCCTCTGCCATCTTCATTCTCTGGTGAATTGCCATGGCCAGCCTTTCCCTTCCTTTTCTCCTTATCATACACCAACCATGGCTTCTTTCTTCTTTTTCTTTTGTCATTTTGTCTCTTGCTACTTTCTCCAATTTTTTGTCTCTCGCTGCTGTCCTTGAGATAAAGGCATGCCTTTCCCATCTCAGTGTTTCTTCAAAATTTGATGCGGCTGAATTATTCATTTTCTGTGTTTCCTAAATCATCGCTGCTTGAATTTTCGTTAAGGTGTCTGCTAGTTCATTCTTTTGCTCTGCAATTTCTCCATGTGTCCATAATTTTAACACTCAAATGTATGTCTTTTCCCCCTCAATTTTTGCTCGTCTTCTCTGATCTATCAATTTCTTTATTTGCTGCCTTTGCTGATATGATAGGTCTTTATTGATAAATATTTTGTTTCTTTCATTTTTTCCTTTTCAGTATGCTGTAAGTTGAATATGTACTTATAAATTTTGTTTGAATGTTTCTTCTTCCAAATCTAAATGCTTCACGTATTTCATTGTTGCTTATGATCATTTGCAGCCTCTCCTCCAGAACTTTCTTTACCTCCTGCCTTGGTTTGAGGTTTGATTCTTGTCCTTTCTTCTATTGCTGCAATCACCAATCTGTGCCTGGTTGTGTAACCCATTTTTCCATTTTTCTTTAATATTTTGTAATTCTTCCCTTATCATTTCCATATTTTTAAGCATTTCCTCTTCCTTATCGGCAAGTTCTCTTCTTTTATTTCCCTCTGTCCTTTCTTCCATTACTAGTATTTTTCATATTTCCCCCAGCATAGCCATTGCTTCCTCTTTGGTATCCTTGCCTGCCGCGCCCTTTGTATCCTTTTTCCTCTTACTCTTGGAAGCATTTGCAGTACCCATCTTCACTCTTTTGCTGATTCGTCAGTAGTCCATTCTTTACTACTAGTGTCACGAGTTT
The DNA here is from genome assembly GCA_030765045.1 of Tenodera sinensis. NCBI lineage: Eukaryota > Metazoa > Arthropoda > Insecta > Mantodea > Mantidae > Tenodera > Tenodera sinensis. Next base: position 150,825,870 of record CM060964.1, read on the forward strand.
TATCTAATATCAGTGAAACAGAGAAAGTATAAACATTTTTCTTCTTCATTTTATATACCATGACAGCATTCCAATGTGAAATTAAGTCATTTTGAATATTAGGAAGTTACACAACAAATGTTCAACTTTTCCAGGGTTCTTTCAGAGAGGTATCACGTGGTGCTAATTCATTTAAATACTCACTATAGTTGCCTCTGTTTGAAGAGGTGTTGTTCTCATTGTGACAGGCAAGTGTCTGTTTTCATAGAAAACATAAATCCTGTACAAAATGAACAAGTAACGCTCTGTTCTTTTCACTTCATTGATGTGTTCTTCAACTGAGAGTTTATACTGACTATTCAATGAAAATTCTAATATTGTAGTTTCTCTGCAAATGTTTAGTTGTTTATCACACTGAAGCAGAATTTACTGCTTCTCACTCGAAGACCTTGTAGAAGGGAATTTTCAGCTCCATGTTTGATGCGGCATGTGAAGCAAAATATTGTTTTGCTATAGTAAGCGAAATGCTGCTTCTCAGGTTGATTTCTGCGCCGCAGTTACTTCGCATGGACCTTAATTTCTGGGTATGCGTGGGTGGTTTCACATAAAAGCCCAGAACTCTCATTGAAACACTTTTATTATTGATCGAAGTAATGTTTAAGATTTGCCGATCAGTGTTAAGATTATTACGTTGTTACTGTGTCTTTACTAAGGCCGAAGATTATTCACTGTAGAATGTAAAGTTTACTCCCAAGTACACTAAAATGCAAGTATGTGTGACTCCTCTGACGACTCCAAGGCAAGTGTAACTGTCTCACCCGCACACTAGGACGTCCGGAAGGCAAGTATGCGTGACTGACCCGATCACTGGGGCATCCAACCGGCAAGTCAGTACTCTCCACGCTATCAGTATTAAGTCACCTCGCAATTTTCCCCTCATCTACCCCTTAAGTTTTCACGCCAAACTCCGCGTTATGGCGCTATCAAAGCCTTTCACTTCTTCAGTACATTTGCACTGGCAGCGTGGTTTCACTTAAGTACACGTGCCCTCACCTTCTTTTCCTGGTTCAGTGTATCTGCACTCGCCGATTTCCAGAAAAACTGGTCCCGCAAGTTTTAACCAGGTTACCTAGTCCTTGCCACTATACCTGACTGTAACATTTCATGTCTTTCTAACGATTTTAACAGTGAACAATATTCCCACGTCTATACATTTTATACATGCGATGATTTTTTTCAAAATATTTCTTGATTATTTAATTCTGCCACTCTTTTCAGATTATTTTAATAACTATTGCATTCATAATTTCGGCCTCAGCACAGTATAAGATTGCTTATAAGAATAGCTGTAGTGGTGTTTTTCTCCCTTATAAATGTCATTTAAATCTTAATGACAGCTGAAATTCCATACTCACTTTTCATTTAAAAAAAATTAGGCAAGTCCACAAAACTGCTTAGTTTAAGGCTTAACAACTGCACAATTCTGGACAGCTGTTACAGCGTTATCATTTTGGTGAGAACAAACCTATCACTTGAATAGCTTTGCTTAAACATAAGCAATGCATAAATGAAATGCTTAGAAGATATGCTTAAGCCTGATATTAATGATTAATTGGGATAGTAATAACAATGATAATGAGATAAAACTGTTCACAAGTGTATCAGCTATCTAACTCAACTAACAAGAAAAAACATGCCACCAATCATAGCTTCTCAGGTGAAAAGGTTGTATTGATAAATGTTTAATGCTACACTGTAAACTCACAATAACAATGATTTTCTTAACCTAGAATGAACATATTTCTCGTTATGTTTTGCAGTATGTGCTCCGGTGGTGGCAGTGCAATGTCTAAAGATATTTGAGCTTTCTCGTATATTTATTATTTTATTTAAGAATGACATGGAAAATCCTACCACTGCATATTCCAAGGGGAAAACATATTCTTTCTTTTCTTTTATGCATTATTCTTTTCTTTCTGTGTGCACACCTGGTCTCGGCTTGTACGATAAATCATACTGATTTATTATCCCATCAGTTTTGCAACATATGGCAGATGGCTGATGTGATACATAGATAGTATTGATGATCAGTGGTGCTGGTAGGTTTGGAAACAACTGACAATGGGACTGCAGCGGTGACCACATCAATATCAACTGCAGCCACACCATCGAATGACGTCCCTCCTGGTGTTCAGAAACTGCCGGATGCAGCTGGTGCCAAAACGAACAAATACTTCTGTGACACTTGCAGTGTATCATTGAACTCGGAAATTCAACTTGAACAGGTGAGTAATGTTTATTTATGTAATTCTAAAGTCTGATATACAGTTCCCTAGGAATGGAAACTGAAAAAGCTGAAAGGACTCATTAACCAGTGGGAGCACATACAATTGAGGCGTTGAGCGCAACAGTGGCCCAACCACTAAATGTACATAATGGAGATAATGGAGTATAAAAAATATCTGTGATTTGAAAGTTTTATATTGACTTTAATAACTAAGCAAGTCATGATATTTGGAAATTTTAATCAATATAGCACCAACATTGTGATACATAGTTACATACATGCAGGAAGGTTGGGCCACTGTTTCTATCAGAAGCCAGATTCAGTTCCATGCAATAACACACTTCTCATGCCATCTGTCGGTGGTTGTAGAAATGTGGTATAGGCCACTACTGCTCTCCTAGATTTTGATATGGGGAACATGTCTGTGCTAATAACTCAGTTTCTGAATTTTTGTGGGTTGGGCCACTGTTGCGCTCAACGCCTCAATTGATGGAAACTTCCCGGAGGCTGTGAACAGAAAGTTTGTTTAAGTTTCAAGCTTCCTGTTCCGATCATACCTTATGCAATGTATAGTGTGCATAGCTCTCTAGTTTGTAGACTATACTCAAGAAGGCCATATCCCATTATAGCCATTAGAACTCCAAAAAGGAAAGCATTTGGGAGATGTCATGTGCACAAAACAGAAGAAGCTGCTCATTTGTCCTCTCAATAATTAAGAGTAACACGTGCTTATAATCGAAAAGCTGAAGATTACGAGCAAAATCGCAGGTTATAGTTGCATAATATTTTGAATAAATAGCAGCTATTGCAATGCGACAGTCTCCATTGTCGTCTTCAATTATGCTCTGTAAGGATCCCAATGAGATATTTTCCTTGTCACCTCTTAGGACAGTGTACTTTGAAAATGTTGTTTCTTTTCATTGTGTACATTCTAATATGGGCAAATATTTTATGTGGAATTAGAAAACACCGTCGGACTGCAGTTCAAATCTCGTAGTTCCATCCTTAAGGAAAACACTGTTTTACGTTATTGTCATCAGATATACAATTATTATTGTTGTAAACAACATACTAAGACCCCATAACTGCTGTTGTCATTCTTGATAGGTTTTATAAACACAAATGCTCGTAGCTTCTCTGAAAAGTAATCTGGAGTGCAACTGCATAACGAAAATGATAAATTCTTAGACATGCAGCCAAGTTATAATACTGGGTTCTTATTAATCAGGATAATTCAGATTTGCAGTATAGTTATATAAGTGTTAGTGTTATAGTAAGTGCTATATAATGTAAATCATTTGTGCTGAGAGAAGCAACGCTTTGGCTATATAGCTACTAAATCAGTCCTACAAATTAATACACACTGCAGTAAACTTAAAATATTTGTGTTAAACGTATAAAAGGGAGCTTTAATCTGTCTGTAATAAGTAGGACGATTGCATAGATGTTCTATAGGTAAGTACTAATGGTTTATTCCAGTCTATTGTTCCCAAAAAAGAAAAGAAGGCAGTAATATTCGATGGGCTCAAGGCACATTGAAAACATACAAAATCAGCAAGTCAGAATACGAAGATCTTTTTTCAATAGAGGTTCTGTAAACTTCACTTGGTCTATGAATTTAACAAGATTCTTCACATTTGTTGTATTGCACGACTTACCTCCGTATGAAAATGATTTTTCTTCCTTGCACATTTTACACACTGCTCTGTTATAATTAGTAGGTATTGTCTACTTCAAAATAGTTCCACACTCCACTCATGCTTTAATCAATATCATTGTTGTACATTGGTAAATAAAAATATTTATGGGAACTAGTCGCACGTTTCACCAGTAAGGTATGATGGTGGCCCGAGTTTGACTTGCAAAACACACTAACAGATGGAAGGAATTAACATTTCCATGCACTGTTTTATCTCACATCTTAAATTCTGATTTGTTTCTGCTGGATTCACAGTTTTGCTCACCAGAGTAGGTACCTAAATGTAATGACACAGAGTGAGTCACCAAGCCATGCTATTGCAGAAATGTCATTGAGTCTGTCAGGTAAATCAGCTTTATTCAAAACACAG
>CM060964.1:150832704-150970204 GCA_030765045.1 Tenodera sinensis
TGTCAATGGGCCCTTAAACATTGCACACTCTTATAGTGGATCACATTTGGTATCCTTGGGAACATGGGCATCTGCAGACCTTTTTTCGGGATGGGAGGGGGGGGGGAGCGCTGCATGTTGGAAGTTTGCAATCATATAATATTAATTCATTATTCTGTTGTCAAAGTTATAGTATTTGTTGCACATAACTGTATTAGTTTGTGCTGTATAAAAATGGTTCTTTACATCAAAATTAAAACAGTAATCTAATAGTAATTAATGGTACATTAAATTAATTAATTTCCAAGGGAACGCCACAGCCCCCCCCCCCCCTTTCCCCTCTTCATGATGCCCATGCTTGGAAATGAAACTGTTCACTTAAGTATAAAATAATTTTGAATTTTATGAAGAAGTAAAACAGTAACATTCTTGGTGGAGGAGAGGATATAATTTCTACTGAAACTTGGCAAAAGCATTCATAAAAAAATAGTTGTATAAGGAGAAGTAATGTTATGTTTAGTGATAGCAGTAACCAGAAGAGATTCTTCACCTATCTTTGCAAAAATATTTGAAAGTCATAATTTGTGGAAGCACTTAGTTTATTCAGGTAGGTAATGTAGTGAACAGGTATAAGTACTTAGATGTTAGTGATATTCTGCAATTCCTCATTGTAAATTTATGCAGGAACAGAAGCTGCATAGAAATGAAGAATCTGTTTCTTTTATGTTTTGTTTAGGCAATTTATTTTCCAGAGAGAAATGAGTAGTCATTCTTGCAGACATAGCTCTTTGGCTAATTGGAAGAAAGTCAGTTTCACAATCCTCATGCTGAGTAAATTAAGCGGTACATCATTACAAAATTTGAGCATAAATTAAACAATGGTTTATATTTGTACACATTTCTGTAATTCCAGTTCTTATTTTCTTGAAAAGTCATGTAAAGCTTAGCTAAATGTCTCTTTCTTTCTTACTGGAAAATGCTTATTATAAACTTTACAGATGAGCCAGCAAAATATTATTTTGAACCCAAGTTTGTATGTAATGCTGGTGATATCTTTGTATCACTTTTTATCCAACATTTAAAAAAAATAACATCCATGATATCAGTTTCTCTAGTAGTCTGTGATGAACTGGATTATACATAAAGTGTTAACTGAGGCTGAAGCGTGTTGGCAGGCCAAGGGCAGCCCGAGGTGCGTCATATCTATACCTACTATTTTCAGGGCTTAACCACTTTTATGACGGGATGTGGGGTTTGAGGTTGGGTGTTGAAGGGAGATAGCAATGTTTGCTCTTCAACGGCTGCAGGTCAGGATGCAATGGTCATTGGGCACCCCTGGTCTGATGGTTTTATCCACATATGGGTCTTTTTAATTTAGAATTTTGAATCCAAGCATCTCTTGGAAGGATTGTGCAGGAGCTCAGCTTTTGCTGCTGGTGGATTAGCTCTGCTGTTACCGGATATGCCCGCATGCCATGTGGGGAAGCCAGTGATGCACAGGTGTGCGTTCTCAGGGTTGTAGTTCCCAAGAGACCTAACCAGGGTGCTTCAATGGAGCAGCAATGAGTCATACAATTTTGTGCCCCATTGTCTAATTTCATCTTCCACATACAAAAGAGATGAGGCCTCGTGCAGTAGCCTCGAGGGGAAACAGGGGTATATAGAATAGATTATGCCATGACCTCTATTCTGCACCTCCTGCAATTGCAGAAGCTTAGAATCTGCAGCCATGCCCCAGATCTTGCAGGCGTGCAAAAGGATGAGGATTATGAGGGTCCAAAAAAGGCATAGCTTCAAGGGAACAGGCATTCTAAACCTCAACATAGGGTACAGTGAGGCTGTTGCCCCATTGGCCTGATCCATTGGTTTACAGATGTGCTCTGCAAAAGTCAGACCCTTATCGAGCTTCACATCTAGGTAGGTGATGGTATTCGTGCATTCTATCCTTCATCTGAGATATGCGAATGTGGGGAAATTCGCAGAAAAGTGGCACTTGGTGAAAAGAATGGCATGGCTTTTCTCCAGGTTGATGGAGATTCGCCAATGTGTGGACCATTCTTGGAGAAGGCAGAGCTGTCTCTGAATGGGAAAGTCTTAACTTCAAGAGCAGTTGTTTTATAACACCTTTTCAGTATTATGTGTCATATAAGTGGAGAACTTTTATTGCCTTCCCTAGAAACAGATTTAAATATTATAATGAAAGCTCTTCTCCCCTTTTAGTGACATATTTGCAGTAGGCATTGGGTGTTTTGCCTCATGCAGCATGGCAGGATATAGATGTCACCTTGTTATCACAGAGCACTTAGTACCCTTTAATCTAGACATCCATATTGAGAAAATTAGCCTGCTAACTTTCTAACATGAAAGAAAAAACAAGTAGCAAAGCATAGCTGTACTAAATAGCAAGCAACTCGTTAGAATGCAGTACTTCAGAAAAATATGCTAACTGAAAGCAGATTATCCTCTGCAAAGAGGACTTCCTGATAAAAGCTAACACATGCTAATCTTTAATCAAAGCATCGGATTAAAAAAATAAGGGAACAAAACACTGAATATGAAAAATAAGTGGATAAACGTATGCATGGGCTGGAATAGATAACGCTTATGACCAGGCATAGGGATTATTAAGCAGTTGGCTTCAAGTTATCTATACTTAAGCCATTATCAATACAAAGAACACAAAACAACACAGGTCAAGAGTCACTGAGAGGCATGTAAACCAATTTGAGTGCTCTTTGAGATGCCAAACGCCAAAAGATTGTGCAAGAAATAGGTGATTTGCTACCTGTGACATCACTACCTATAGTCCAGTACCAGTTCAACCTTATTTCCTTCTCTCCGTGCTTTAGTGCTTAGAAATTTCTATGCCTGCTTATGACTTAGGCAATAGATATTTTGTTTATTATGTGTTTTATTTTGTGATTATGTATAGACATTTTCATCTCTTCATGATTAAAAGCAGGTACTCACAAGAATATTGCATCTTCATTCTTCATTGTCCACCAAGAGAAATGCAGATAACAGTTCTACTACTTTGAAATTTGGCAATATATTAACATCATTATAGTTTAGTTATCATGAACTGTAATTATATGCTTTATTATTCTGATAGTGAAGAAACTCAATGGAAGCAATTGGAGGAGGAATGCATAATCAATGATTAAATGTGCACAAACTAGTCTCACTGATCCTGGACATTTCTGTTTTGATTTGGGACAAAATAAATTTTATGTGAACCTGGAAAATAAAATACTGAAGACATATATATGTTATACTGTACAATTTTTAACTATGGAAATTATAAGTAATATGTATGTTTAAAATGGACCAGATAGCACAAAATACTAGAGTTGCTGCATTCTGTCATAGTTGACTGTTAGGAAAACAATATCAAGCTTCAAGCTGTTAAATATTGTAGATTTGTTTCCAAATAAATAAGCTTGTGTTGATTAACTAAGACATAGATTTTCATACACAAATATAAATTCTTGAACTTGTGTAAACACTGCCGTGAAAGTAAATATCATCCAGAGATCTGTGCAAGAACATTTGAGATGGTATGCAAGAAGTAAGCCTTACACTTAGAGCACATGTTACTGAGTCTTATCTGTGTAGAAGATGTAGGACATTTCAGAAGATCTATATTCAAAGCTTGCCTGTGCTAAACTATATAGAATGTCCCAAAATTAGACCGACAAACTTTGTGAGCTGATGGATGACATTATTTTAAACACCTTTTGTTAAGGAAATTTTTTTGCTGTGGTGCTTCGTTTAAGTGCTAGACGAGTTAATGTCATTACCTACTGCCTCCCACGCAGTTTAAGTATTTATGGCAAAATCAACAGTGCAAATTAGTATTGCATTTATCTTAGTAAGGCACACAATCCTAATTCAAGAAACAAACACAGAACACATAAACAAAACACAAACATCTCACTGTTTACAGTTAATCACAGCTTTACTATTCAAAATTAGACTGCTAAACTTTTAAACCAGAGAAATGGCTAGTGTCTTTGTGAGAGTACAGCAGAATAGGGCATGGCTATGCCCTCTTAGTGATAACTGCAATGGGTGTGCGTTCCATCATTTACTTTGAATAGTAAAGCTGTGATTAACTGTAAACAATGAGATGTTTGTGTTTTGTTTTTGTGTTCTGTGTTTGTTTCTTGGATTAAGACTGTGTGCTTTACTAAGATAAATGCTATACTCATTTTTATGGTTGAGTTTGTCGTAAACACTTAAAGTGGGTGGGAGGCAGTAGGTAATGACATTAATTCGTCTAGCGCTTAAATGAAGCACCGCAGCAAAAAAGTTTCCTTAACAAAAGGTGTTTAAAATAATGTCATCTATCAGCTCACAAAGTTTGTTGGTCTAATTCTGGGACACCTGTATATCTATACTATTAAAGAAAAAAACATTATTAACAAAGATTTGGAATTATTGGAATTGCAAGCAAAGGTAAGCTGCAACAGTGAATTTAAAGCTGAATGGTACAAGAAGCAACTATCATGGTCAGGGGAAAAATATGTTCATTGTGGTTCAGTAGTAAAGTCATGTAACAGTGTCAAAGATAATATTAGATACATTATACTTTTTTTTTTTAACACTAATATTTTCACAGTCAGTGAAGAACTGCAATTCAGGAATTAATTAAAATTACTAATACCTCATTAAATATTTGTTTAAACTCACTCGACATATGCTGTTATACAGTAGAACTATTCACAGATTTCCAGGAGGCATTTGACACAACATAATTAAAATGAAATACTGTGCAGTATTTTTTTCTTTGACTGCCTCCATAGCGCAGTTGGTAGCACACTTGTCTCTGGTGCAGAGGACCCGGGTTCGATCCCCGGTACCAGCATGGGGATTTTATCCCCTCTGGGAGGTTTAGCACGGGGTGCACTCAGCCTTGTTAGTCCTGGGGGGACAATTGAGGAGCTACTTGATGGAAAAGTAGCGGCCTCTGGTCGTGAAGACTGCATAACTAGCTGGGAGGGATCGGGATGCTTACCACATACCACCCTCCAGTACTGCACCCCATCAATGATGCCTGTAGTGGTCCGAGATGGGGGACGCAGCATCTGGGCAGTAAGGCTTGGCTCTTCATGGGCTGTTGTGCCAGGACTTATTTTTTCTTTAAATGGGTGGAGTTATCTATTCGAGTGGCCAAGGCCATCATGAATAAAGCATTCATGGCTCAAGTCCCGCCAGAACCACTCAGTCCTCATAAATGACAAATGCTAGATATGCATCATAAACTTAAGCTTGGAGTGCTATATTATCAAATTTTCTGTCCCAATTATGATGTAATTTCATCTGTCAGCAGTGGCCATCAATGGCGTAGCATCAATGGATGTGGGAGATGTATTACATATCCTGTAATTTTCCTCAAACTGATTGCCAAATTGGTATTCATTATAATTTTGTTATACATAATCGTTTTAATGTCATTAAAAATCAGGCTTTCCTCAACATTATGATTTAAATTCATGCCACTCTGCAGCAACATGTTCCGAAACAAAGCTTGGGTCAATGTCATATGCTGTTAATTAGAGGATGCTGGTGTTTTGCACCTGAACCAAGGTATGTACCAGGCTAGGCCACATCTCATGTTGAGAATTGTGCTTAGATTATTGCATTAAAAGTCTTGAATAGGGAGTAATTTGCAAATTGTTTTCCTTCTTGTATACTAAAATGAGAATAAATATAAAAGCCACGAAGGTCAACTTTGGTCAATCATGATCCAAATTTTCATTTTTTACTGTAAATTGTGCAAATTATACATGTGTCATAAAATTATAATAGAAGTGTAAAGTACTAGTGTTTTTAAGTGCCTAAAAAGCACTAACCATTGAGAATGCAAGAGTAAAGCTACATTAAATAAAACACTGAACATCCTGGCCCCAATAATAGAACAGCATCTGGTTATATGAAAAGTAATAGACAAACTTATAACTACTACCTACCAAATAAATATTTCATGGTATGCTTTGTACGTAAAAGTACACATAGGCTATCCTTGACCAATATACGGGATCACATACAATTTAGTCATCTTTTTTCTGGAAGATTAAAGAATAGATATGCTGTGAAAGTATTTCAGGTATGTCAACAAAAAATAGAATTTTGAAATTGTGATTATTAGTGGATATCCAATAAATATAAAGTTAGTTTTATAAGGAGACATTCTTGTCTTTTATTTTTTTTGGTACCTTTCAAATATGTATTGTGAATAATATTTTGGAATTTTGGATTTTACAAACCTTTTAGCCCAATAAAGTGATAAGTTTGACAAGAATTATTTTAGAATGTAACATTCCACAGGATGACCAGCTTCGTTGCACTCAGGATAAAATTTCCACTGAGAAAAGGGGTTTATCTGGTTTAATTACAATCTATTTGTTTTCAAAGACCTACAATTTTTCAATTTAAAGTAATTAAAAGTGGCATGTGTTATTCCTGATCTAGAATATCCAACTAAGAAATGATTGTTTAAGAAATCAAAGATTAGTATAGAGAACTTTAAATTTTTATTATAAGATTATATATAGAGTGTAAATGAATAACACTACACAAATTTTTCTGGTAAGAGAGGGTTCATAGAGAATCAATTTGAGACAGAAAACCAATGGTCTACGACGTAAAGTTAATAAGTTATACTTATTTAAAGTAATTAGAGATTGTGATCAATAAATCATCACCAGAAAGATATATATCAATATTCCCCACTGGAATCAAAATAGTGCTTATTAGGAACTTAGTGCTACCATGGCCAACTTGCCAGTATGACATTAAATTTCCCTACCGATTTGTACTTTTCCGGTAGACCACAAGGGAATCTAACATCAGAGATAAATACCCCAAGGGTGACTTACAACTGTAAGCACTTTATGTCCCAGTTTTAAGTAATGTTTAGATGGTAATTGTTATTTATTTTAGCCAACAAACTTACTGCTGGTGTTTTTAAACACACAAGCAGTGTGTGGGGAATGTTTAATAGGTGGAATCAGGACCGAAAAATTCAATGCCGTAGCTGGGATTGGTATCTTCATTTCCGTAAAAAAAAAATCTCAAGTTCCATTTTTAAACAACTTATTTTAAATAAATTTGGATATGTTTCCTGAATAGAGGTGAGATCATCAAAGGGAAAATAGTTGAATGCTGCAGGAACCTCAAAAAATCAGTGACAGTACTAAACTGAAGTTTTCCAATGTCGTGAAATCTAAGGTAACTTGTGCAAAGTTTAAATCCAGTATTTCACGACATAACAATTTGTGCTTCTGAAAAAGTTCATCTTGGGACAGTATAGCATATTTTCACCCTGAATTAAATTCCCCTACCCCCCCCCCCCCCCCAACCTTAGTTTGGCTGTTTCAAAAAAATTTATGAAAACTTCATCAGTTCTTTTTCTTTGAAATATATAACTGTTTTCTGTGTGCTTCTGACAGAAAACTATATCAGATTCTTTTTTAAGAATATCAAACAGAAGACTGGTAAACTGAAAGATCTCATTAAAAGTAATGACCAAAAATGCAAATTCAAAATCATTCATGTTATTGAGAAAGACATTTGAAAGTTGAATTGCTGTCTGGTCAGACTCAATATTATCTGCTATCTCCTGAAAAACCTTACTGAGATCATTCCAGTTTTCTACAACCACTTTAAGCAATTTTGAGTATGAACTCCATTCGGTGTTTGTTGCACTGGATACACGCCGCCCTATAAGCGTGTCTAGGACATAGCTTTTCATGGCAGATTTATGAAAAAATGAAGGGATTCCAGCAATATCAGCAAAAAAGATGCAGTATTGAGAAATTTCATTCAGTGTGCTTTGTATAACTATACTCAGCCTATGGGCTAAACAATGAACAAAGACTGCCTGAGGTACTGTCTGGCCAACTGCATTAATTACAACCTTAAGACTAATTGGTGCTAGGGACTTTCGCACATCTCTGTGATCTGAGGTCTGGCTGTGGCCTTGTGGCATCCTGCAGTTCCCTCACTTCATCTTTGCCTCCTGGAGGTGTTAGCCACAATAGATCTGCGTAGATTGCAGTGTGTGAGATGTTCCCCTCTGTGTATACTCTTTACCCTTTAAAAGCTAATTGGTTCAGTGTTAATTTTCATTATACTGAACAACATACAACTGATTGTTTTCCTTCAAAGCATCAGCAATGGTGCTTTGATTCTTTTCAAGTTGCTTCAATCTCATGGCACACTTGATATGTTCAGTAGAGTCTGAATGTTTATCTAATGACCAATTTATGTTTAAACTGTCAGAAAAACCAGCACTGTTCCATACTGTCCTTTTTACACCAAGTAATAAGCTAGGCCAACAAAACAGCTTTTGCATGTAATAACTACCCTACAGCCAGTGGCGGCTCGTGACTTGTCGCAGTGGGTGTGCAGTACATTACATCCTCTCCACCTTTACTCCCTTTCTTTCTCTAACACACACCACACAATTCTAATTCTAAATTCATATGGGCAATTGAGCTCTTATGTTTTGCTATTTTTTGTTTTAAATGACCAATATCACAAGAACTATTATTTGTCCAGACACCATTTGTCTCACTCGCAAGCAATAAGAACGGAAAACAGCTTTTCTTATAAAAATAAACCCAAAAGATTTATCTCCTTTAGTTTCGCCATGTTATTCATTTCCACACTTTCATAGATTCAAATTTCCCGCTATGTGCAGACACAACTGCATGCAACTTGCTGCCAGAATACAAACATAACAAACAGTAATAAAGCACTGTAACAAAATAACTATTCCAAACTGAAGTATTGGCCTTAGTAAATTACGACATGAAGAGTAATTATATGCATTTATAATCGTTTAATAAGACTAGATGTAGGTAATTGTGTTTATAACATTACTATAATATAGAAGATGGCTACATTATATTTAGAACTGTCACATTGGCTGCCTAGTAGGTTCTGCTAAACGGGAAGGAAATGCTTGTAGCAAGAAAAACGGAGGGACTTGTACGAGAATGTAACGTGCTTGCACGGTAAGAATCGCATGTGTTGGCCTTGTCGATTATGGTGCCTTAACTCGCCGTACTCTTAAATGCAAGCTTTACACTGCTCCCCGCGTACCCCTCACCTAAAAGCTACCTTCACTAGTCGCAAAATCGGGCTTATGCGTCTCAGCTTGACTGAGTGAGTTGTCATTTGGTAAAGAGGGCGCGGGAAAATTAAACGAGCAAGTTCATATACGTACAAGAAAGTTGGACATTTGACTTTCTCATACGCATGTCTATACACATTCGCATGTGGAAAAAATTAATGGGTGTGCAGTTGCGAGTATGTGATCCCACAGGAACCACCACTGCGTACAGCCACTCATACTCATTGTCCCATGAATCTTTAAAGTGCTTTTTGCAACATTTTGGAGCTTTTTGTTCCACTTTTTGTGCCAATAAATTAAGAATAGCAGTTGGTCTTCTTGTTAGTATCACATCCCTTTTATAATAATCAATCCACCGTAAAAATGGAATAAGATACTACACACTGTATCATTTTGTAGGCTGATTTCTCCATTAACTGTAATTAAAGAAAACAGTTGAAGTTGACTTCAGTGAAATAAATAAACACAATGGGCAATTATGGCACACAACCACTTTACGCGAACAGTATTTTTGCACAGATAGGCTAGCTTCTTCAAGGGGCTGTGATTCGCTAAATGCCTGTTCTACTATAGCTGCACCATATCCTCGCAGCAGATTTATTTGGCAACACACGGAACCTTTATATTCTGTTTTGTTGTCATGGCAACCGAGTATAAACTTGCAGCTATATATTGGCTGACAGAAATAGCTGCACTTTTCGTCCCTGGTAGCTTTCAACCATCCCTTTACCCTCACAGATATATTCCCTAATGGTTGTATATTTAAGCATACAACAAATTAAGCACCTATATCATATTTAATATGTACAATTAAAACTGGTGAAGTGGAGCTTCACTAGCTTCACCTGAATAGCTGCCACTGGTATATATCAATTAACCTTATGACCTTTTGTGTTACACTGTATTGTGTAGTATGTGATAAGAGATTATTGTGATCAGAAACTAGTGGGCTTATTGAATATATGTATTTAAGAAACAAGAGCAGGTAATTTATGCAGATTCCTGAAATTACCAACTGCCAGTTCCTTTCTGCAGTTTCAAGCTTTTATTTGTTGTCAAATTTTGTAAGTGTTTCTTCACATTTTTTTGTTTTTAAAATGAATTAGATTAAGGAAGACTATTTTCAAGTCATGTAAGAAATGGAATTTATTTTGTATGAAAAATTATGTATACAGAGCAGAGCTTCACAAACTACATGGAATACTGCATGCCACCCCATACTATTATGTTAAGTATTTCTCTCTCACTTTATTCATCATTCAGATATATTGGAGATGATAGAACCATACTGCAAATGTTGGAAATAAGCTTGTAATGAATTAAAGAAATTGATCTGTAAATTTTGCTGTTACATTTTAGTTTATGATTGTTTCAAACTTAATAATGCTTGAAAAAGTAATTCTTTATAATAGAAAAAAGTATTAATGTTTCATGTGCTGTTATTTATAAAATGACTAAGTACCCATTAATGCTGTTGTGCCTTGATTTTACAGTGTGCTAGTCTAATAAAATTCTTGTTCACTCATGGTATTCATTGTAGCAAATGAATTCCATTAAGATCTTTCATTAGTGGATGGTTTTGGGTACAAGTATCTACCTATAAGAAGAGAGATTCTGAACTTTCATTGAGCATTCATGTTAGTGATATTAGTCCCTCTAAAGATAATTTATGTCACAATGCATTCCTAATGCATACAGTTACATAGTGCTTTCACAGAATAATACAGAAGCAAGTCCTTCTGTGTGTTGCGTTAAGTATGTGTTAAACTGGAAAATAGTGTAAGCGTAAGAATTAAGATCTAATTGCTGAACCAGTGGTTTTGATACTCTGTGTCTGATATTGAGGGTTTTCATAAGAAAGAAACTTAAAGCAGAGACATTTTCTGAGTTGTACATTAATATGTAGTTAGAAAAAAATGAACTTCTCTGATATACAATAATTCTCCAAGTGAAATAGACAGAAAGTGCAGTAACTTTGTTTGAAGAGAATAACTTTAGTAGTTATAAAAAAAACAATCCATGTGCTATATAATTGAAAAGCTGGAGTTCTAATATTCATATTTACAGTGGAAACTTTGTTTCACTAAAACATGTTTTGTGATTTTGGACTAGTATAAAATAAAAATGTGAAATTTTGATTTGTTTGGCCAGATAACATTATGCATCTTATTGGTTTTGTTTTAGGGGACTAAATGCGGATGTGCAGTTGATATCTGCAATAAAAATGTCGAAGCATAAAACATTAGTAGTTTGTGCATGAGCTTTATACATCCACATCATCATCACACTTGCAGGGTGAAGTTAGGGACATTTCATATGGTAGAAAATACACATCAGGGGGAGAAAAATTCAAAATAAGAGTACTAGGTACTTCAAAGAAGTATTGCTCTGTATGTTAGGGTTAACTAAGTATAAAGCTATAAATTCCAGTTCATAAACTAAGTTTTCTACAAAGGCATAGTTAGTTACCTATCTCTTTGAGACAAACCTATGCTTCTGCAGCTACTCATAGAAACCAGAACATATCCAATATAGTAATATCGCAACAATAATTGAACCTGACATCTATCACTTGTTAAGATTAGTGCTCATAGAAAATAATGCAATCGAATCAGTTCAAGTTAGTTTATTAATTATTCAGTTACAGAATTAAAACTGATGTATTTTATAGAATATACCAAAAATATCTAAAAAGGTTCAACAAAATATAAACCAGTATCAAATCATAAGAGAAAATAATAAAATTAAGCAGATTCACATATTGGAGTTGGAACTACTTTTATTTGTATAGGATATTTGTCTGCCTGGTAGGAGTGAAAAAACTTGTTGATAGTTGTCAGACAGGCATTATGTACATGGATTGATTGAAACGGGAGAAGGGCAAGCAGAAAACTCCAGCTTGTATTTGGAAAGATATTAAATCAAAAAAGTGGATATCAGATAATGAACATGTGTTAATATATAGGAAGCTGAAGAGAAAAGGGAGGGAAAATGGAGGAAAACTATGTCCAGGGGTAGTAGGAGGGATGGAAATAACAGTTTAGGATTAATGTCAAGTAAGCACTGTAAAAAAGTGAGAGTTAAGTGAGGAAAGGAAGTGGAAGTGATATAGAGCTAAGAAGAAAGTGAATAAGTGAGGTGTAGGAAATTATTAATCAGGAAACAAGAAAAATGAGGAGCAAAATAAATTTTAGAATGGAATGGGTAATCTAAAATAGTAATGATCTTAGGGAAAAGAGAGTATCAGAAAATTTGGTGAAAATAAGTGAATCAAAAAGACGAAAGTTAAAAAGACAGGTTTGAACAAGGTTAATTAACTGTAGTCAAAGAATAAACAGTGCACATAAAAAATTATATGTAGAGAATTGCAGAGGGCTCTCACGTGACCGAGGGGCTAGGGCCCAAGCTCATGGGCAGCCCAACATGTATATGCTTTGGTACTCAATAACTTCATATTCACATTCGTTTGTATACTGAAGTCCCTGGTGATATTTACTGATATCATTTTTTTTTCTTTTTCCACTATTATTATAGCCCATGCACATGCTACATTTTGTGTCAAAGTGTTAGACAGAAATGTTTTTATTTGTTTCACAGTTGAGAGGCATCTTAATGGATCTTATATCATTATGAATTAATAATAGTAACCCTCAGTTGTAAGTTATCTTCATACAGGTCGTTGTTACCTATTGATAGCTGTAACATTGCTACTGCATTCATGGGTATTGGCAGACTTTTTTTTCAGGGGGGCTGCATGTTGGAAGTTTGCAATCAAACAATATTAATTCATTATTCTGTCATCAAAAGTTATAGTATTTGCTGCAGATAACCACATTAATTTGTGCTAAATAAAAATTGTTCTTTACATCAAAATTAAAACAATAGTCTAATAGTGAATAATTGACTGCAGATTAAATTTGTTAATTTCCAAGGGGGCCCACGGCCGCCCCCATCCCCTGCCCCCCTTCCCGACAATGCCCATGACCACATTATCAGTTATCAGCATTGTGAAGACTTGGTGTTGCATCTGAAGTTAAAGAATGGATAAGCAAGGACGATTTAATTCAGCTATTTTCAGCAAACTTTCACAAATAATGGGAGCAAGTTGACATTCACCAGTTACAAAGGCATAATGTGATATATGAAAGAAAAACCATTGTGCATATGGAAGACAAGGGCATTCCAAACCACCTTTACCTCCATAGTTGGATGCTTGTCCCCTCTTCTTTTGAAACATGGAAGTTACACTGTTACCTTCAACATAATACTATTCAGAATTAAATTTGTTGAGATTTGGTTTTAGATTTGGTTAAAATCACTGCAATGTTAAGGTTAAATCATATGAAGAGTCTGTTGAAACTTTTATCCATCCACTGCAAGTGCAGAGTTGAAATGTTACATTTCTTGATGTAACTAAAATTTGTTTGAGATTCATACATAATTTATAGTAGTTTATATGGAGAGTCTCTTAAAACTCTCACTTCTGGCGCACTGCTGCACTTATAGATTTGAAATCTTAGTAGCCTTTATCACTATACTTTAAATTTGGTTGAAATTGAAACAAACTTAGGAATAATTTATGAACAATCTACAAAAAGGTTTTCTTTTAGGTGAACCACTGGTATCACACTTGAGATTTGAGTATATACGAGGTGAAGAACATTTCTTGACTTATTTCAAATTTTGGTTTAAAACAGTATAAATCATAGCCATTTCATATGAAGAACAGACAACAATATGCATATACCAGGTTGAAATCTTGTATGCAATAAATTTAATTCTTATCTGCATATTTAAAAATTGGCTAAAATTGGCAAAAAATCATAGGCAGTTAATATAGAAGACCTCCTAGAAATATATGACTCTTTAGTATTATTTCTGAAAATTTTCATAATAATAAGTACTACAATGCGGCAGCATTTCTCCACCACTAAACGAATGTACCTGACATTTAATGGTATGTGTACATTTATGATTGTCTTTAAAAGTTAGTACCTATGATGTATTTACCTACATACCTATGTTTATTATGGTGAGACGAGTCAGAAGATCTTCTCTCTCTGTACTTGACAAGAAGTGCAATAATACCAAAGAATTGTTTTAGGATATAAGTCAAGTCATTTTGTTGGATTGGCTGATATCTTAAGGAAAATTCATTGTTATTTTCAAGTGCCAAAAAAGCTCAAAATCTTACACAGTAGTGTTATTGTAATTACCACTGAAATTGACTGCTCTGGTAGTAGAAGTCAAAAGTTTGAGTGCTGTATTCATTTTTGTGATAGAAGTTATCACTAGAGATGCTTGATTCAAACAAAATATTATTTTGTGGGAGGGACATTTCAGTAATTAAAACTGGTATTTCAGCAACAGTAGTCATTCTTTCGCACATATCGCTTGCTCTGAGGGTTGTCTATTATTAGAAACTAACAGCTGTATAGAAATGTATCTGCAGACTTTATGCTCTGAAGTGAATGCAGCTCTGGACAAATTGGTCAGGTGACTTGCCAAGTATCTATCCCTTATCTGCAGAACTATCATCATCGTCGTCATTTCTGTACATGATTTCAAAATGATAATTGATTTCTGCAGAGTGATACAAGATAAATGTGCATAATTAATATAGAAATTTTTTAACATTTGTTTTCATAGTATTAAAAGCCTTGTGGCATAAGAATTCCAATTTATAATACCTTCATAAGCTAGATAAAAGAAGAAAGAATCCTAACAATGTAAGGAATGAGCACCATGAGACTTCCATAACCAATCCACAGTCAACGTATTAAATATCTTGAAAAGTAGGAGATTAAATGATGTATTGTTGAACACACATGAATTTAAATGACGGAACATGATTTAAGCCAATATTATCTGACATACTGCTACAGTATAATCTCTTAAATGGCTGATAGTGAAGGAATTAGCAATCAACTTCATATAACCTCATTGTAGATTAACATAGTTTATACTCTTCCAAAATATAATGGACCATGCATCAAAGAGAATGTTATACTTACAGTGATGCTTATTATCTTTGTAACATTCAGCTGTTTAACTGCTTTTAAGAGCATTATATATTTATGTTCATCAGCTTCAACCTGTAGTATTCTGTGCACTGGTAAAATAACTTTCTGATTTGCCAAACCCAGTGCTAGTTGGGTTATTAGGATAAATATACAAAAATGCAGGGGTTGAATCCTGTAATTTAAAGAGTTAAAAGTTCCATTAGGGCTCTCTGATAATTTATGCTTCCAAGCCCCTTTTTCTTTCTCCTAAAATAGGGATGCTGCATAAAGTCATAAGTGAGTATAGTAAGAAGCATAAACAAAGAATTTGATTGGTTATGTTTTATGCAAAAATGTATAATGATGAGTGGCAAATGCCTGGCTAATGAATGAAGATCTAGCCAGAGATGATGTTATTCTTAAAAGAAGTGGAGAAGGAAAATTAAGAAGGATGCTATGCGACATAATCAACAAATGCTAGGGAAACCAGTAAACCAGTTGCTAAATGCTGCCAGATACAAAGTAAACGATTCAGCAGTTCTTGTACAGGGGCACCCACTTCATTATGGCAAGTATGAAAAGGAATAATAGTAAATGTAAGTAGTCCTTCCTGGAAAAGAGCCTGAAGAAACTTCTTATTCCAGCATTATTTATCAAAATATACAATGTATTAATAACAAAATTAGTAACAGAAATGTTCCCAGATCAGGAACTAAAAGATGAAATTATATTATGCTTTTCTGACCATTGGCTAAGAAAGCATGAAACTATATAAAACTACCAAATTTTGCATTAGGATAGGCATTCTGCTTGGCTAACAAAAGAGTGGTAGATTGTGCATGTTTCTTAAGAATGGTTTTCTATTTGAAAGCATAAGCACATATCAATCATTATGTAGAGAAGGAAATTTTGAAGGCACAGTTCTTGATTAGATAATTAGGTATAGAATTAGCAACTTTATACTTTGCTCCAAACATAAATACAGGGTTCTTCATTTAAAACCTAACAGGCACATAGCATTTCGCCTATGTGTGATTGGGTGTGCCACAGCTGTCTTTGCTCCTGCATGACTCCACACGTAAAGCATGTATAACACACTTACCTTATAGAAGATGCTGGAAATGTTGTCCACCTTCAGCTAAACAAGCATTATATCAGGTGAAAACATTTTGATTCATAAAATTAAGTTGTGCCACTGTAGTGTTTCTGATTTCATTTCTAATATTTTGTTTAGTTCTTCCTATGTATGAGGATTTGTCTTGTAAATTTTGTCTTTCAGTTTACTCTACAAGTAAAAATCACACACTGTTAGATCAGGGGAGCGAGAAGGCCAAGCACCAACACTAATCACTCCATCTTCAAACACTTCCTTAATTTTATTCGTGGTCTCCTCTGCTGTATGGGCAGTAGCAGAATCTTATTGAAACCACCCATATGATTTCTCCTCTTCTGTCAGTTCATGATAAAATGTGGTCAAAATGTCATTTTGGTATTCTCTGCATTTATTCAGTCCACTCATAGAATATTGGACCGATTATGCATCTAGTGTTAATGGCACACTGTCTCTGATCATAATGAAGGATTTCTTGAATGCAATGTGGATTTTCAGAGGCCCAGTTCCAACTGTTATGAGTGTTGACATGACTTTTAGGTGGAATCACGCCTCGTTGGAAAAAACAGAAGCTGTGGATCAACTAAACCGCCATCACTGATGAAAGAAATCATTCACAATAATGCATCACTTATACAGTTTTAGTTTTAGACAAATCCTCATACATTGGAAGAACTAAAACAAAATAATAGAGATGAAATCGGAAATATTACAGTGGCCCAACTTAATTGTGTGAATCAGAATGTGTTCTCCTGATATACTGCTTGTTTGGCTAAGGGTGGATGACTTTTCCAGCATCTTCTATAAGGTAAGAGTGTTATCCATGCTTCATGTGCAGAGTTTATATAGGAGCAAAGCTGGCTGTGGCACACCCAATTGCGCACAGGCGGAATGCCGTGTGCCCGTTAGGTTTTAAATGAAGAAGCCTGTATAACATATCTTAAAAACAACCTTGAGAAATTTTCAAGTGCACTCATAAAACCAAATAAACTTTTCTTACGTGGTGATCTAAACATTTATTTTCCAAATGTTAGCAAGCAAAATTGTGATTTTTCTTACCTTCTCAAACCATATAATGTAACATCCCCAACAAGAATAGTTATTCAAAAATAGCTCTCAGTAGACTATAAATAATGTTTATGGTAACTACAATACATGAATAACAAGCATGGAATTTAATGATCGCAAAGAACAAATGGCCCAAATTGACTCTGATATCTGTCTTCTTTTCCAATTGAACATAATTAAAAAAAGAATGTACACTAATGTAAATATTTTACATATGAATCATTTCTAAATAAGGAAACATGGAACGATATGCATAGTGTGATGGATATAAATGAGGAAGTTAGGTTTGTTAATATTTTAATGTAAGGTTTTAATATAGCTTTTCTTTTTGAAACAGTAAACATATGTAATGAAATAATAAATATAAAAATTGGATAATTTAAGGTATAAGGATTTCATGTAGGCAGAAAAATGGGCTGTATGAAATAAAAAAGAAATAAAACCATTGACAAAATTCAAAAAGTATTTTAAAGAGCATAAATGTATACTAAATAAGGTGATAAAGCAGGCCACGCAGAATAGTAATGGCAATTACATTAAAACGTCTGATAGCAAAACTAAAGCTATGTGGAAAATGATAAAGAATATAATTAATAAAACCTCTCGTGCATAGACTAATGTAGTTGCACCCTCATACCATTCAAAATATTACTTATCTAACTGGAGTTGCTACATGTTTTAACACATAACTAATCCCACAGTGCCACAGCCCTTTCTGGGCTTAGGTCTACTGCCTAGCTGCTGTATCCCCCACCTCTGCCCACCACAGGTGCTGACACTGCCCAGCCAGTTATGTGGTCTTCGCAACCAGGGGTCACTCCTTTACAATCAGGTAGCTCCTCAATGGGTGCCTTAGGGACCTAATGAGGGTGAGTGTACCCTGAACCAAGTCTCCACGCCAGTACCAGAAATCAAATCCAGGTCTCCTGCTTGGTAAGCAGCAGCACTACCACCATGCTAAGAAGACAACCCATTTTAACATATATTTTACAGAAATAATTAAACAGTTGGTGCATAAAAGAAAATAATGTACATATGTGCAACACAATAAACCCTCCTGCCTTAGGTTTTTTTTAACCAAAGCATTTAATACCATAGATCAGACACAGGTATTGGTAATACAAATCAAACAGAGTAGAATGCAATCACAGGACCTTCTCTACCACCTAAGTGCTGATGATTCTCATGGGGAGGGTTACTGGTTGCAAAAGATGGATTGCACAGCAGAATGTCCACCGTAAGGAAGTATATACTTACAACTTCCTCATGGAATAGAAGGAGAAAGCTCTTTGCTGCTGAGAAGGGGACAATATTAGTTGTTTGTTGTGCCATAAAGTTTTACTTACAGTGAAAAAGAGCAACATTAAGCAACATTAGGACAGTTGTCATAGCGAGCATAAAGAAATTAAAAGTATGTACATATTTCTAATAATTAATCTGTATAACATATATGCATTCATTTTATGGGAACATTTAAAATGAATCTAGTAGTCTTTTCCAATGTCTTATTTGCCAAGTTGTTCTTCCTCTGCAGAATGACATATTTAATAATTGCAAATGCATAAACACAATTGGTATGAATATGTTTAAACAATACTGTGAGCTAAAATATCCAGCTCTCCAGAGATTTGCAATTAAAATTTCCTCAATATTTAACTCAACTTGTTTCTGTCAGCAATTTTTTCTCAATTGACCATTACAAAATTTAAACCAAGAGCGGAAGTTTCAAGTGAGAACTTATTCGATCAGGTCATAATTAAAATGTCTTATATAATATGAGAGCCTGAAAAACTAACCAACTTAAGTGATGAAAAAGGATAAATGTGACATTATGTTATAAGTATGGTGGAATGTTGTTAATATCCATAGTTTGCTGTACTTTGAATTATCAAGCAATAATAGTCAGAAGATAGTTGATTTCAATTGTTTATAAACCTTTTTTTTTTTTGGAACCTTAATTGCTTTTATTTTGTTGTTGATTAAATGAAATACAGTAAACTCTGGATGTCTTTTCTTTTTAATATCTAATATCTTTAACATTTAATTTTTAATGTTTAATCATTCTGTTTTCATACTCCACTTCAAAAGATTTACCACTGCATCTGACATCATCAGTGTTGGCAGTTGTCACAATCTTAGTAGCATAGCACATCTCTTGAAATATCCACTTCTGCGTGGATGTTGTTAATATCCATAGTTTGCTGTACTTTGAATTATCAAACAATAATAGTCAGAAGATAGTTGATTTCAATTGTTTATAAATCTTTTTTTTTTGGAACCTTAATTGCTTTTATTCTTGTTGTTGATTAAATGAAATACAGTAAACTCTGGATGTCTTTTCTTTTTAATATCTAATATCTTTAACATTTAATTTTTAATCATTCTGTTTTCATACTCCACTTCAAAAGATTACCACTGCATCTGACATCATCAGTGTTGGCAGTTGTCACAGTCTTAGTAGCATAGCACATCTCTTGAAATATCTACTTCTGCGTTTGACCATCAAAGTTCTATCGAAGAACTTATTCAATTATAACATCCATGGTTTAGCATATAATTGGTTTGCAATACATTTCTCAAATAGAAAGCAAATAACAGTGAATAACACACATGGACCATAACACAAAGCCATGCTAAAAATTTACTCAAATGCACTATAGAGGGTGTCCCAAAACAACAATGACAACACTTAATATGTTGTGCGGGATGGCAAAGTGGTCAGCTTTGAGATAGAACCCCAGTCCGGAAATGCATGGTTTGGATGCTGTAGCGCATTGAAATATGAGATGATTGTACATTCACATTTCATCAATAAACTCACATCCACCTGTCTACTATTAGAAGTGGGCTTTGAACTGTGTACCACATACATCATTGCAGAGCCTATATTGGCAGTGGTGAGCCTTATGCACATGACCAATATGCGTGGTTGTCTTTGAAGGTTTTCAATTGCTTCATGGACTCAAGCCATAAGGTCCTCAGCTGACATTACAGGAGTGCCATACACCATACTCTTCACACAACTTCACAGAAAATAGTTGAGAGGTTTCAGATCTGGTGTCTGTACTGGCCATAGAACTGGTCCTTCCCTACCAATCCATCGATCTGAATATGCAACGTTGAGGTGATTCCGCACATTTATATCGAAGTGTGCTGGAGCTCAAGTTGGCCATTTCAGCAGTTGTGTACTGGTACATGTCGTACTGGTGTTAAAAATGTTACTGTACTGGAAACTGCACAAGTAACGCAGTAGGATGAGTACCAAGGGCTCTGTGGAGCAATTTAGCATATGCACAGGAATGTTATCATGCTCAGGTCATTCATCCCAGTACACAGATGGCTAAAGGATGGCATACCTTCCGTATTGAGATACCAAAACAAATGTTAACAAATTGTCACAACCGTTCATTTTCAAACTTTGACACTCTCCAGCGTCCAAACCATACATTTCCGGACAGGGATTCCTATCTGAAAATGAATCAGTTTGTCATCCCACACAATATACTAAGCATTGTTGGTGTTTTTTTGGGACATCCAGTATAAAATATGGAGTTCCCTAGGAATCTATTTTTGGCACATTCCTTTTTATTTTGTATGTAAATGATGTAAGAAGTAATATTGAAGCTCACAACACTATGTTAATTGCAGATGACACCAAATTACTAGTAACAGTAAAAAATAACACATCATTAAATCTCTCATTACAGAACTAGCAAAGATGTGATGTCTGGGGTAAAAAGTGACGATCTGGTATTAACAATGAAAAAAAGACTCTTTTGTCCTAATTTTAAGATTATGAAATACGTGAATGAATATAACCCAGCAGTAAAGTTAGAAGATAAAACATAATGCACAAAACTGAAAGAAACCTTCTTAGCCAGGTTAGTTGGGCCAGGACTCACTGGTACTCAGTACCGGTAATTATGGAATTGTCTGAAGTGAGTACCAGAAGTGCACATTTCTCTCACAAGACCGTCAATGTTTACTTGTTTGGATAAAATTCTAACAATTTACTGATCAGAAAATAACCTTACAAAAGCTGAATGGAGGGGAGACAATAATATTGAAGAAAGAGATTTGCTTTTGCCGCGTGCTGTATGTAAAAGAATCAAAAGAAAAACGATAAGTTAATTTTACCCACCTAAATTAACAATTACTGTTGACCGCTTGGGCCAAAGCAGCCCGGGTTCAATCCCAGGAACTGCATGTGGGATTTGTGGTGGACGAAGTGACGCTGGGGCGGGTTTTCTCCAGGTTCTCCGGTTTCCCCCACCATCTCATTCCACCGGTGCTCCATCTTCATTCCATGTATCATCAGTGTTACTACCTGTGGTGCTGTATGTAGTAAAAGCAGGCATTAAGCACTACACAAACAAAAACCGCTTGGGCAAACCAAGTTAAGTGTAAAATTTTATGCCGAAGAATATGTAAAATAATGTCTCATATATTTATCATGTAGCAATGCCTCAGCAATAGTAAGTAGGGTTGTAAGGGTGCAACTTAAACAATATTTTACGTCTATCATAACCTTGGAGTGCTATAATCTGAGCCAAGCGCCTGCTGTGAATTATTCCATGTAGTAAATTATTATGAGATATTCTTAGAAAACTATATAATCTGTACCACCAATCTCCAAAGAACCAAAGAATTCCTGCCCAAAAGTTTTAATTCAACTCATTGATCCAACTGGATCTCCTCTTTTTGAATTTGATCCAATGTCATATTATGTGACATTCTAGTTCTCAAATGGGATGCGATCAGTAAAAGGAACCTCCTGTCTTAACAGAAAAGTGACTGCATGACAACATCCCTTCGAACCAGCCTGGAAACATTTAGTCAGTTGAGCACCAGTAGCTTCAATTTTCCAACCAAACCCCTGTTCTTGGCTCATTCATACTGGATAATCTGAAATGGAAAACACATGTGATGTATCTTTCAAGTAAGTTAAGTAAAAGCATATATGTCTTCACAAAGTTAGTTCAAAATGCTAGCCTTGCAGCAGTTAAAATAACTTATTTTTCTCAGTTATATGCTATAATAAAATATAGCATAATATTTAGGGTAATTTTCCATATGCTAAGACATTTTTTAAACAGAAACGAGCTATTTGAGCAATGTGTGGTGAAAAGAAGTTATGTCCATTATTGCAACAGTTAGATAAGTTTCCATTAGCAAGTACTTATTATCGGAAATAGTGCTATTTGTGAAAAGAAATAGATGTAACTTCCAAAGAAATGAAGGTATAGACAAACCTTTTATTAAAAACACTAATAATACAAGTTTATTTTCCAACAGAATGAATCATTGTAAAAAAGGTGTTTAGCATTTCAGCATAAAGCTGTATAATTCTCTTCCAAACTCTGTAAAATCTACATAAAATAATATTTTTAAATAACAAATGGAGGTTATTTTGTGGGAATATTGCCTTTCCTCAGTTAATGACCATTTAGAACAGGGTTCGAAATAATGGGGGGATGGGGGGGATTTCCCCCTCTCATTAAATAATTTCCGGCTCGTCAAAGAAGAATTCCTTCCCTGCCAGGAAAGCATTTTCTCTTTTTACTATAAGTATTTACTAATACAGCTCTTTGAAAATACAAAAAGACACGGAACACTTTCGGTGCAGACTGTACATGGTACAAGGACGAGCTGTGAATAAGCAAAAGTATCATGTTGTAAGCAAGCTAAACAATAACAATTCTCAGCTTCATTAGTTGGGTTGACATCAGGGTCACAATTCCAGCAATTCTGCGCCAACAATGACGATTGTAACTTGCAGTATTCAGTTCAGTTTCTTGTAACTCGCTGTTCTATTGTTTGTCAGCATGGATAAATTTCTGACTAGAAAGGGAAAAGTTACAGAAAGTAATGACAGTGACATATTCCAGCTCAAATCTCAGGCTTCTACTTGAAGTAATATTAATATTGCAGCTTCTCAGGTAAAAACTGCAGCATTGGAAGCGACATGTGTTAGCAAAAATAGTAGATGTATTACATTAATCAGGAATGTGTAGACAAAACTAGATTTGAAACATGGAAAATAAATTGCCCCTGACTTTTCATCAAGCAGTTTTGGGAGACTTATGTTATGCCTGTACAGCTCAAAAATACAAAATCATGGTGCTCTTAAACACAGTAAAATGCATATTGCTGCTGCTGCCACCACTGCCACTGCTGCTGCAGCTGCTATGTATTATTTATATAACACACCAATGCTACTACCATTATTGCCATAAACAAAACACAAGCTTAAGTTTCCACCCATCAGAAAGTCTGATTCAAACACTAATTTAGAATTTAATAAATAGGTATTCCTTTTGTGATTTGTAAGCTTGTATTCCTTACAACATAATTAGGCTTTAATTTGTATACTCTTATCATATAATAAATTAATTATTAACTAAATAGTACATACACATTGGCAACATTGTTGTTCATATGCTTCATATATGTTGTTAGTATCTCTTACTAAATGTGTTTATATCTTGATGTATCCTAAAAGAGAAAAAGAAACAATAAGCAAAGCATGGTAACAGAAAACAAGCTTAGATTATGAAAAGTGTACTTTGTTTACCAAAACTATATTACAATCTCTCATTGATTAGGTAATTGCCAAAAATATTACAACAATGTTGTGTTCAGTTAAAGTTAATGAGTACTTTAAACAATACAGTTGTCTTCACATGCAACAATATACACCATAAAGAGATTTGGAAAGTTGAATTCAACATGAAAAATGTTGTGCCATGGCCAGTATTCTATCCATTATATTTTTACATTTCATTTAAATTTGTAGGATAGTGCCTAGTGGTACTATGGCTTATGGCTAGTGTGAAAAAACACAGCTATCCAATGAAAATACTGTATATTGTTTATCTTCCATGCCACTTGTCCTTGTGGAACATTTGAGTTTTTTGGACACACACTTATAGAATGCACATATATGAAGAATGTAGTTGTCAGATCATTACTTCAAATGCCATTGACAGGAAGCTGAGGTATTAGTTATCCATGCATTTGTGGGTAATTTTATTTCTTGTATGCACTTTTGCAATATCTTCCAAGTCCTAATTTTATTTATGGATGGAAGCATTTTTCATACTTCATAAGAACATAGAAGGTATGTTTCTAGTCATCTCCATGTGTTATACAGTTAACAGTTAAAATGTATATGTTAAAATGTTCTACTTTTGCTACAGAGATTGTTGTAGCAAAATGTTGAGTGAAATATCCTGTGATGTGTGCATATGGATTTGAGTGATTTATGAGTGAGTGAATGAATGGGTGAGTGAGTAAGTGAGCATATGTATACATGTGTGAGTGAGTGAGTGAGTGAGCAAGCGAGTGAGGGGGGGGGAGAGAGAGAGAGAGAGAGAGAGAGAGAGAGAGAGAGAGAGAGAGAGAGAGAGAGAGAGAGGGAGAAAGTGAAAGGAATCAGTATTATCAGGCTTTGATTTAGTGTATCTAATTTTTATTAACTTGAATTTATTTTAAAGGAAAGAATTTAAAAATATTCTTTCTCACCAGCTTTATAGGGAATGGGCCACTGACATGCCAATGTTATCAACTTTTCATCTCTAACGTAATAATCTACTTTTCTTTTCTTGTGTTTCCTCTTTCTTGATTTAGTCAGAAACTTGATAAGTGCTCTATCCTTGGTGGAAATTTATGAAGGAATATTTTGTGGAAGCACCTGTTTTGGTACCTGAGAGCAGAAAATATTTCATTTGATATTACAATTTGGCAAGAGAGGTAATCTCATCTCATATCTAAATATATGGAATGAGCATTTATGTTTCACTTTTGAGCTTACTAAACATATTTCAGCTCTGAACACTAGGTCGTCCTCAACACTGTATAATGAATATTGAAAAATACAGTTTTTGTTAGCTGTAAACCTTATGAAAATAAAGCCAGAGTGAGGCTATTGTATATTTTCTCTTTTCCCTATTAGATATGTATCCGATTTGAATTGTTTCCTACATTTATTACCATATTATTTCCTTTACCAGAAGTTCTTGCATTTCGACATGGGTTAAAGCTTTTAGTTAACTAAGAACATAGTCCTAATACAGGGTTCTTCATTTAAAACCTAACTGGCGCACGGCATTTCACTTGTGCGGGATTGGGTGTGCTACAGCTGGCTTTCCTCCTACATAAACTCTACGTAAAGCATGTATAACACTCCTACCTTATAGAAGATGCAGGAAATGTTGCCCACCCTCAGCTAAACAAGCATTATATCGGGAGAACACATTCTGATTCACACAATTAAGTTAGACCACTGTAATGTTTCCGATTTCATTTCTATTATTTTGTTTTAGTTCTTCCAGTTTATGAGGATTTGTCTGAAACTAAAACCATATAAGTATACAAGTGCCCATGCTTTAAAACAAGGTGACCCAGTATCATGAATGCAATATTGTGAATTGTTTCTTTCATCACTGAATGACAGTTTAATTGATCCACAGCTTCTGTTCTTTTCCGACAAGGTGTAGTTCCATCTAAATGGTCATACCAACACTCATAACAGTCAGAACTGGGCCTCTGAAAATCCACATGGCATTCAAGAAATCCCTCATTATGATTGGAGAGTTGGAGTTTGGTGTGCTGTTAGCGATAGATGCATAACAATGTACAACACTTAAATTTGCACCTGACCAAAAATAGGCGATTCTAATAGATTTTTAAGCATGAATTTCAGAACTGAAATCCGTTTTGTGATATCACCTAATGTTTTTTAGGTATTGCCCTTTTTGTGGTTTGCAAAAATCTGCTGCACTATGCCACATCCACGGCCGCAACCTTCATCGGTCAGCTGTGCTCAACATCAGTTGTCATTCAAGGCTGGTAAGAGTTTTATTGCAGGTGAGGTAACTTCAGCATTTTGACAAGGGGCTTAAATATGACTTCTCTGTTAATGGGCTCATGGAACAGCTGAGTGACAATTACAAGCCATCCAAATGGCGTCTTTTCATTGATTCGTCAAAGTTAGGTTTAAAGGTAATTTTATTACATAATGATAACTTATTCTTCCGTCCTTATAGCTCATGCTGTCCAAATGAAAGAAGCAAATGAGAATTTGAAAATAGTTTTGAAAGCTATAAACTATGCAAAGTATGAATGGCAAATTTGTGGAGATTTAAAGGTCACAGAGTTACTCCTCTGTGACCTTTAAATCTCCTGTGAATGCAGAGTGGTTTCACCAAGTTTTGTTGTTTTATATGTGAGTGGGACAGATGGGCTAAAGAAAAACATTATGAAGTAACTGAGTGGCCTGTAAGGAGTGCCTTAATACTGGGTGAAAAGAGTGTTAAGTATAAAGCATTAGTTAACAAAGACAAAATTTTGTGACCGCTGCTTCACAATAAGTTAGGCTTAATGAAAAATTTTGTGAAGGCTTTGAACAGAGTAGGGGTTTTCAGTATTTTAAAGAAGGGTTTCCAAGAATAAGCAAAATTAAAAGAAGGTATTTTATTGGCCCACAAATACACAAATTGATGGAAGACCGGCATTTTGAAGAACTATTTTCCAAAAACGAGAAAACAGCATGGGTGGGATTCAAGACAGTGTGCAAAAATTTCCTGGGAAATACAAAAGCTGACAACTACAAGGAAATTATTGAGAACATGCTAAAGGCATATAAAAACTTAGAGTGCAATATGTCCTTAAAAATAAATTTTCTGCACTCGCACTTGGACTTCTTCCCTCCCAACCTGGGGGCTGTGAGTGATGAGCACAGAGAACGGTTTCATCAGGATATAAGTGCCATGGAGAAGCAATACATGGGGAAGTGGACACCTAGTATGTTAGCTGACTGTTGTTGGTAGCTCATAAGGGAGGTTCCTGATGTCAGCTACAAGCGGAAGTCTTCTTGAAAGTTTTTTTTTAAAAGTGAGTAAAATTAACAATATTTTTTAAGTTTTTGCATGAAAGTTACCTAAATATGGATTGTTAATTCACTTTAACCATAATTAATGGATTCTCCATAAGTTTTTCGTTATAAAATTAGTTCACCTCAGGATTGGTTACAATATTTCAATTGCATCTATTGTATGCATATTTTTAAAAGATATTGAAACCAAGTTCTCCAAAAAACAGTGCGCGATAGAGAATTTTGGATTTTAGATTTGAGTCCAGCATAGCTAATATGTACAAAGTCACCTATTTTCGTTTGAGTACAAAAAAAAAGTTGAAATTTGTTGTTCAGTATAATCAGTCCAACATTCTACGAGTGGACTGAATAAATGCAGAGCATACCAAAATGACATTTTGACCACATTTTATCATGAACTGACAGAAGAAGAGAAATCATATGGGTGGTTTCAACAAGATTCTGCTACAGCCCATACAGCAGAGGAGACCATGACTAAAATTAGGGAAGTGTTTGAAGATGGAGTGATTAGTGCTGGTGTTTGGCCTTCTCGCTCCCCTGATCTAACAGTGTGTGAGTTTTACTTGTGGGGCAACCTGAAAGACATTCCCCATACATTGGAAGAACTAAAACAAAATATTAGAAATGAAATTGGAAGCATTACAGTGGCACAACTTAATTGTGTAAATCAGAATGTGTTCTCCTGATATAATGCTTGTTCAGCCAAGGGTGGATGACATTTTCAGCTTTTTCTATAAGGTAAGAGTGTTATACATGCTTTACACGTGGAGTTCATGCAGGAGCAAAGCCGGCTGTGGTACACCCAATTGCACACAGACAAAATGCCATGTACCTGATAAATTTTAAATGAAGAACCCTGTATTTTGAGATGAACAATATATTTGAGTGTTTATGTAACAAAAATTGTTAAATTAATTTACCACAGGAAAGCATGATTTTGTAATAGTGAATATCAGATATAAAATTTCATATCTGAATTTCACATGAAATAAAAGTTTTTGGGAATGCATAATTTGTTCAAATTTACCTTTAATAATGATGTGTATTTCTACGATGTTTTGTAATAAATTAAAATGTTGCATTGAAAAATGTAAATGCAGTCTCTTTTTTGTGTTGTTAGTTTTGCACAGCCATTTGTAACGTATTTATTGATTTTATTTGACTCTCATAAAGCATGAGATGTGCTGTATTGCACAGAGCACCATATCTTGCTTTAAAATTTGGCTACTTGATCTCCCTGGGCTAAAAAGCTTCTCCTAGACCTCAGCCGGATAGATGACCAGTGAGAAATTTTCATTAAGAAATTTGGATTTCAGAAAAGATGTGTAACATTCAACCTCTCATTAATCAGACTATTTTCCAAATGATGAGCCCTTGGGCATATCAGTGCATTGAGCCAGCAAACAGCTCATAGGACAAAACCCATTTGAACTGCAAGACTTTCTGGTTTATCTTATAACTGGGACAAAAAGGTTGTAGGCATCTGTAGCAAGAGGAAAGGGAGAGTTCATTTCAAATCATAAATTATTTGTAATAAGGGAGTTATATCATGTCTATGTGGGTTTTCCTTTGTTCCTTTTCTTTTCTTTCAACTTTTTTTTGTCTCTAAGATTACTGTTCCTTAAAACCTTTTAGGCTGCTCTTTATTCCAAAATTGAGTACCCCTTCTTGTAGCCTTAACCACATGATCTTGTAAGTGAAATTTACGAGTACCTATCTATTAAAATATCTGATTTATTTTAAGTTAATTTTACCCTCATTCCCATTGATTTTCTTTTCTACATATACACGCTTTTTTATTTACAGACTTTCAAAAATTTTTGCTAGCATAAATACCTATGCTTACAGAGTTATTTTCATTACTTAGGTTGATGTTATGTATTATGTGTACTCTCTTATTAAGCAGTGGCACACAAGAGGTAAATGCTTGTCTTCTCTATACCCACCAACAAGAAGTTCCCAAATTCAAAGAACTGTAGTTACTCTTACACAATAAATTATTTAATTTGGTAAAAATGTTTACCATTATTTCAACATACATTTCCAAAAATTAAATATTCCACAAATCATACTCTTGAAGTAGGTAGGGTGGTAAACATAATTCAGAAATGCTACAGCAGCTAAAGCCAAGCTGATTTTTATTTTGTGAGGAAATTTTTCAAAATAATGTTTTGAGATAAACTTATACATTTTCATAACATAAAACAGAAAAAATTATCGTGATTATCTAACCTTTTGTGGGCATACTTCATATGGCTCATTCCCTTTGAAAAGCACTATTGGTTCTAACAGTTTTGTGTTAGAGACTCAGATGTATCTACATATTTACAGAAATGTATTTCCTATTTGCATTGCATTGTTTGGTATGGCTGTGACTTTGAGAAAAACAATACTTGTCTGGCTATGTTGTCTGTTAATATGTATATTGTGGTAACTTATGGCATTACTGGTGATGTCATTATTGTTGGATTTGTTATTGTATTAAATATAAGCAATCACTTGGACTGCTGACTATCTTGACTGTTACAATGACAAAAATGCAAATGATGTTTGAGAAGGGCTTTCCTTTATAACATCTTTGCACATTGCATTTTTAGATTAAAGAATGCACCAGAGGTGCTTAGCTCCTTTAGGCAAATGAGTGAAATGGCAGGCCTCCTAACATATTTTCCAACCTTGGTACCTAATGTAGGTAATAGTATCTTTAAAACTGCTGTGTTTCTAATGTAGACAGTATTGATTGTTGGTCCTGTAAAGTGACTGCTGTTATTACTGGTAATACTCCACAATTTATGTAGTTAACACTGAAGAATAGTATGTAGATTACATTTGCATAGTTCTGCATAGTGTTGAAATTTATCATATCTTTACGTAACAGAGTACCTATGTGTATCTTCCAATCTCACAATAAACCTAGCAGATCTTTTTTATATTCAAAGATTGCTTGGCTGGGGTGTCAAACTGGTTTTGTGATTTTAACATCAAGGATGCTGTATAATACACAGAGTATTGGTGTGAAAGTACTGCAGCTGTAAGATGTTTGTTTTACATGTGTAACTGAAGTTGTTCTTATAAATACTAACATTTGATTGGAAGTAAGTATCATTTCTATAACGAAGTGAAATTACTTGCTAAATTATTACATAAGCATATCATATTTTATGTGTTTTAAACTGAGTTTGTAGTGTTATTCTGTCCACAGTTTTAAATTTTTCTTTGCTGCTTTTTAGTTTCAGTAAAATTAGTTTTTGTCTCTCATTTACTCTTAAATGAAAAAGAAGTAATGTACATAAGGAAATTATAGGAGTACCAAAGTTCTCCTAATTTTAAAAGACCAACATGAAATAATATTTATGTAGAAAGGGATTTCTTCCCTCTCTGTTATATGATATAGGTATTTATACACTAGTTTTATTTTTGTTGTTTATTATTGTTAGATACTGCTCATTTTACCATATAGGGCTCATGTTGGTTATCAATATTTTTAACTTGCAGCAATTTTATCAGGGAGAGATAAGATATATTTTAATGTGGGATAGAAATCTTTTGTATGGTAACTGTTTTAACCTGAGAGCTGAGTGCTAGTGTGTGGTACCTATTTTCTTAAATTACTGTAAGTTTTAACTAATTCAGAGCAAATGAGCTATTATAGTGATGACATGAAGGAAAAATGTATCCTTTTCATGTTTGAAATCCTTGGCAAATTTCTAAAATGGGCAGATGTGCTAAGTTTTAACTGTATGAAAGTGACAAAATTCCTAATTGATGAAGCCCATCTTTTAAGCTGTACTTTTAATCAGGTCATGAAACAGTTCATACTATTTTAAACTTTATGAGATTCTACTGGAAGTGTTATTACTAGAGCCCGGATTTTTATGTAATTACATATTTCAAATCCTGCATAATATTTCAATGAGAAGTAAAAATGTTGGCGAATTATGTCATTTGGGACTCCCTTACAAATGTTTATTTTACATATTTTTACACATTTTGCATGTTTCTACATATTTTAACAATGTTACATAAAACGTACATATTTTCTGGACTTCATTACAATTTTGCTATTTTTTAAAAAACACTGTAGTTACATTATAAACAACTGTTTTCACAAGCTTTGCTAAAAGTAACAAAAATCAATCTGCGAAATAGGGTGCAAGTTAAATTAAGAATGCGATAATAACCGCCTCGCCTCGTTCTGATTGTTGTCTGTTTATATCAAAGCAGGTGCCGCTCGACAACGTTGACCTCCAGTGTCACGATTCTCGTAGCGCTTTGGGCATTTACAAGGACTGGGGAAAATGATTGTAACCACTGTCACGGTAGTAATATAATAGCTGCGACGAATCAAAGTAAGCCGCTGGACAACCATCAATATAGCGAGGCGATAATACTGCAGTTAATTTCTTGCAAGCCTTAGTAAAATGCTACCAGTTGCGTCCTCGCTATCCTGCAAGTTGAATTATTCATGGGTAAAATTAGATAGCGCCTTTGGAACCGATGGAAAAGTAATAGTCTGTCAAGCATGCGGTAAGAGAATTGGCTGTTCCATGAAATCTCAATTGGAACAACATATAAAAAGTGCTCTTCGCATACGCAACAAACACCTACGGTCTTCTAGAAAGCAAGTTCTGTTGACACAAATGCAACAGGAGCTGTCCGGAAATGATTTTTTAAAGACGTGTGCAGTGCAATGGTTGCAGCTAATATTTCGTGGCATTAACTTCAAATTCCTCAATTTCGCTCCTTTCTAAAAAAATATTGCAAGAAAGTTATTGCAGATGAATCTACTTAGGAAAAAGTATCCTCATGTGTGTTATGGAGAAGCAGTTGCTCATATATGGAATGAAATTGGAGACTCCTGTATTTGGTTTGCCGTCGATGAAACTACAGATACATGGGTCGGTACATAGCAAATTTAGTAGTAAGAAAACTAGATTCCGAAAGTCCAGCAAAACCATTTCTGATCTGTTGCAAGGTGTTAGAACAAACAAATCATTCTACAATTTCAAGATTCGTAAATGATGGGATGAAGATTCTGTGGCCAGAAGATGTGTGTGAGGAAAAGGTTCAGATGCCGCAGCGTACATGATTAATGCTGCTACTGCCCTTAAGGTTTTCTACCCGAATGTACCTGCTTGGACATGCATTGCAACGTATTGCTGAAGTAGCAAGAAGTAATTTTTCCTGTGTGAATAAGTTGATCTCAGCAACAAAAAAGGTCTCCGTGAAAGCACTGCACAGAATTCAGTGCTATAAAAAGCATCCCCAACATGTCCATTTGCCTCCTGAGCCAGTAGGTACTTTACAAGATGGGGTATGGGGCTAGAAGCTATGAACTTCTATTGTGAACATTTTGAAGGAGTCCAGTGAGTGGTGAACATGTTCTCTTCAGAAGTAGCTGTTTCCATACGTGAATCTCAGGACATCTAAAGTGGCAAGCTCCTGTGCTTACATCAAAAGCAACTTTGGCTGGTTGCCTAGCACAATCAAGCAAGCAGTTCGAAACATCAGATTCCCTTCTTCACGAATATATGGATTTAATGGAACGTGCATCACAGAAGCTTAGAGTAGTTGCAGGAAGGAAGGTAGCTGAAAAATTCAAAGCTGTGCTAAACAGGAATCCAGGTTACTCTACGTTTGTGTCTGTGCCTAAAGTGCCAAATGACGACAGTGTTGATTTACCAAAACATTTCTCTGCAAATCAGATTCCTATACCTACTAAAATATGCTCCTATTACTTCGTCTGACGTGAGGGGAAGCTTCTCTGCTTAAAAAAGCATTTTATCCGATAGGAGACAAACAATGACCCCTGAAAATATATGGTTATTCACTGTACGTTGAAAGAAGCAAAATACTCAAAATGAAAACGCCTGGTTGTTCATTGTATGTCAAGAGATACAAAACTGAAAATGCATCTTCATTATAAAATTTAATTATTTTGAATTGATTGTTTCACTCATTGATAAATTGGTTCAGTATTTCAACATTACTTTAACGTCTAAAATTTAAGTAAAATATTTATGTGAAATAAGTAATTATAATAAATATAATCCAAAACACAACTTCTTATTTCGTGATTACCTACTTGAAAATAAATTTTAGATAAATTCTGCATACAACAAAACATTTATCCTATAATTAATTCTATATTTAGTAAATGTTAACTCATTTTAATTAATGTATGTACTTACAGACCCATCAAATAACAAAATTCTGGGTAATTTGCAGTCTGCATTTAGATCTGACGTTGCAACCTTAGTATTTAGATTTATACATAATTTTACCTATTTTGTTGATATTACATATTTCATTACATATTTTGATGTTTTTTGTTACATAAATATGTACATATTTCGCACCTTGATATTACATAAAAATCCGGGCTTTAGTTATTACTTTTAAGCCTTCAGTGATATGCTATAACTCTCCATGTAGAGGTTATAATTTGAAGTACTCTGCTATAGAGAGTCATTGAATTCTGTGTGCTAACAGACCGACTTACATAACAATCAATGAATCATACCCTGATTATTTTCTCTCTCTCTCTCTCTCGCTCAATCTTTCTTTCTCTCTCTCATAATTACTGAGAAATAAGGTATCTGAATGTACTCCTAAACATCATTGTTACAGCTGTACAGGCAGGGAGTAAATAATGGAAAATATTTGAGTTTCTATATGGTAGTTGGAAATTGAAGCAACTTAAGTCACCTGTGTATTATAGTACAAAGTTGTTTAACTATTCATTGAATTATACAACACATTTAGCTTGCCTTTATAAGTATATATGTGTATTGTAGTTGAAAGTACTGTGTTTTCTCCAGCATTATTTGTTACTGAAGTGATCTTTGGAGTATAAACCTTATTGAAAAACACATTTACGTGTGTAATTACAGTTTGATGGCCAATTTGATGTAATGTTAACTGGGTACTAGACATTGCTCAATTTGAATCTCTCCCAGTGTTCAGTGTAGGTAACATATCACTTTCATTTCAAACTATTTCTCATATAAGGCTTCTGAAGCCAATCTTGCCTCACAATGACAATAGGTTGCAATCCAAATGTATATTCTCACTTATCTTAAATATATTTTAAAGTTATCAAAGTGGAGTGGGAAAAAGAGGAAAGATGATACAGGAAATTGAGATTTTAAGCATTCAACAAGATGCATGTGTATGTGTGATGTGTACATATTATCTAACAGGCATATAAATGATTATGAAAACATTTACTATGCACTATATGAATTAATTTAACAATACTGTGTTATTGAAAACAATGTGTTCATTCACAAATCTTTGACCTCAATGACCTTTCACAGTGGAAGGGATTTTAGAATGCTTAAATGCTATTTCTCAAAGAGAATTATTGGTGCTTAAGAGCAAAATTAATTTGTTAGCACCATTTGGTTACCGTCGCAAAATTTCCACAATTTTACTGATAATAGTATAGGAGCCTTTTTTAAATTTAATTATGTAACATTAGAACTTTTACTGACAGTGCACGTTAAAGTATGCTAAGTAATTTCAGCCTATAAATCAAGATATGTGTTAAAAACACTAGAGTTGTTATTGGAATATGTGACAAGGATTCCCATAATGTTGAAAAGTAAAATGAAATGGAAAAATAAAAAATGGAACAAATATGTGTTTTGTTATGTTTTCAACATATTCCTTTAGGGTATTTTCCTTTGTAATAAGTAGGGCTAGGAAGTTCATGCATTTGCATGTTTTTTTCGTAGAGGTTAAAAATGTATGCTTTTACATTATGCGCATGAATTATGGAATTTTAAGCTATTTGGACGTGATTTTACGGTGCATATAACTGCATATTTTCTTTATTTTGATAAATGCATATTATTTCATTTCTATAGCCTCTATATAGCATAGTTTAATGATTTTTATGGTTTTTTTCCACCGGGATTATATTTTTCATATTGGTAGTGTTGCATATGATGATGTAACTCGCCAGGTGGCGAGAAGCAATGCTGAGTCATGTTGTTATGCAGTGAATCCCCTGTTTCCATCCTTTCATTATAGGTTTGTGAGTAGAGAATAATCAGTACGTTATCTGAGAGGTTTATATCAACGAAGATAAAGTGCAGGTCAACGTTTTGAGCAGCACGATTATAGCAACACTTGCCTTTGCGTGGTCTTCAAACGTAACAGTGTTGTGAACTGGTCCCCTCCAAATTAAATTAGGCGTATAAAATGTTAAAAAGCTCTTCAAATGCCAAAAATAAAACCAACTTAGAGTGCTGGATTAATTAATTTACAGAAGGATTTTTCGGGTGATTTAATATTTACAGATAATAGGGCACTGTTTTGTGGAGCGTGTGACAAAAATATAGGGAGTGACAAAAGATTTCAGATAGTTCAGCACATAAACACAGCAAAACATAAGAAGAATTTAATCAGAAAACTCGCAAACAAATAACCTGTTCTAAAACAATTAGTAGAGTGTTTAGGAAGTAGTACTGAATTTTCCTATGACTTGTGCCAAGCATTTTTAGCTGCTGATATTCGCTTGTTCAAAATTAATAATCCGATATTTAAAAACTTTCTTGCCAAGTGTACTCAACATGTGCCTGAAGAAAGTACACTGCGTAAGACTTATGTAGGGCATTGTTACAATAACGTATTGTCAAATATACAAAATGAATTAGCAGATCAGTTTGTGTGGTTGTCTGTTGATGAAACCTCTGATTCTGAATGCCGTTCTATTGCTAATATAATCGTGGGTGCCTTAAATATTGAACAAAAGACTGCAGCTTATCTCCTTAATATGTGCAAATTGTCGGCCACTGACAATGTAACTGACACAGTTTGTGATGGACTCTTTGAAATTACAATGCACATGAGGAATCGAATACAACTGGTTGCTTTTATTTGTTACCTTATATGGTAAAATCAGGAAAAACTGAAAGGTATTTTTCCTAACTTAATTCATATAACTTGTTAGGCACACGCTCTTCATTGAATTTCTGAGACAATACAGGATTCTTTCCCACTGGTAGATAGATTTGTGTCCAGTACAAAGAGAATTTTTGTTAAATTTCCTAAAAGAGTTAAGTTGTTTAGATCAACAGCACCTAATATCCGACTTCCTCCTGCACTGGTGTTAACTCGATGGGGAACATGGGTCAATGCAGTTTTATATTATACTGGGCACATAGAAATAATCAAAGAGGTTGTTAATTCATTGGACTCGAACGATGCTTCATCAATACAAACTGTGCAAAATATTCAGTCAGGCACTGGGTTAAAGAAGGATCTTAGTTTCATATCTGCCCATTTTTCTTTCTTACCAACAGCCATAACGACATTGGAAGCTGTATGATTTCCTTTGCATGAATCACTTACTGTGCTTGAAAAAACAATATGTGATCTAAGTTCGGTTCCTGGTAGCATAGGACAAAAAGTGAAAGAGAAAGTGAATTATGTAATTTCAAAAAATTCTGGTTATAAACAGATGTGCGATATTCGAGACATCCTCGAAAGAAAACCATCTGTCACACCAAGAGAGTTGACTCTCTCTGTGAAACAGTTAACATCATTTAAATATGCCCCTATAACATCTTGTGACGTGTAAAGAAGTTTTTCACGTTACAAAAGTGTTTTGCCAGACAATAGACGTTTTACTGTTGAAAATTTGTGTAGTGTTGGTTGTGAACTGCAATTTAGCAGTTAATACTATCAACGGAACCACTTCTGCTTCAACCTCTAAGGAATAAGGTAACTTTATTATTTACACTAACTCGTTTACTGCAAAGGGACATGAACTGTTTTAATGAAATAGTGCATATTTCTTGGCATATTTTGAAGTTTTTAAGAGCATATTTGCATGCATATTTCAGTGTTTTCTAGGGCATGAACTTCAGAGCCCTAGTAATAAGCATCCTATTTATTAATCAGAGAATTAAGACAAATAGTTACTGTATGAATAAATATGGATTAATCCTATTCCACACACAATTAGTTTAATGGATAATTG
The DNA here is from genome assembly GCA_030765045.1 of Tenodera sinensis. Lineage (NCBI taxonomy): Eukaryota > Metazoa > Arthropoda > Insecta > Mantodea > Mantidae > Tenodera > Tenodera sinensis. Next base: position 150,869,893 of record CM060964.1, read on the forward strand.
TGATTTTAAGCAGAAATCTTAAACCTTTTGGAAGTCATAAAGAATTGAATTAATGAAAACCAAATGACAAAGTTTAATACACTATTTTTGGATAGCTGTGATAAAAACTGTTGCACTTAATCTGGGTTTCAAATGTTTATTTTGAGTACAGAAAAATATCAATTTCATTTCATTCATTTGCCAAAATTGTGAATTATGAGTGATTTGTATTATCATCTGATTAGATCCACATTATCTTAAAATATGTACATAGATTGTTATATACAGATGTATCTTTATTGGTGTCAAATATTTGGGAGAGGCCCACCCAACATTGAAACAGTAAAAGAAGTTCATATGAAAATGGGCCTGAAAATCAGTTTTAGAGGTATTAAAGTAGTGCACCAGTAGTAATTAATTGAATTAAATTGTTGTATGCTGCTTCTTTGATTGATTTTGCTTGGCTGTTTGCAGTAGAGCACAGAAGGCAGAAGAAAATGTTGTCTTTGTGTGACAGACACTGCATGTATGATGTAGATGGGAATGTATGGAGCATTATGCAGTAAGGCACCCCAACTTTGTTCACAAACACTCTCACCAGTTCACCAACACTTGAGAAGTTTTTTTGGATGGTGGGAGACCAAGAAAAGTGTGAAACATTTACCATGGGAAACAACTTCTTTGTGATGTGAACACAAACCCATTAAAAAGCACAAGCCTCATTTCACTAAGGAAGGGCATTAGGCAAGTGACTTACCTGGAGCATTTTGCATGAAAATCTTTTCTACCTGTATGACCTTCAACAGGTGCAAGGTTTACATGTGGCAGATTTTCAATCAGGAAAAACTTTCTACCATTACATGTTACCAGTGGTGGCTCATGACACGTAAATTGGGGTTGGTGGCATAATATATCTTCAGAATCAGCATGTTTTACACGACAGTTAATTCTGAATTTCACCAGAAAATATGTGAAAAGAAAATTAATGACATTTATTTAATTTTGCATCTGCATAGCCATTCCACATACCTGTACAATCAAGGGTTAAATTTTCTGCTATAACCACCTTTATTTTTGCACGGATTTTGAATTTATTCAATATTCAGTATTGGCCTTGATGGCCCTAGCTTCTAAGTTCCAATCAAGGTGCAAAATTCATTACACCTGCCCTAAATATATTAGTTACACTGTCCATGGTTCACTAATTTATTTCACAGTCCCCGTGAAAATTCACACCATGATACCACTCAAAAGCACTGCTAAAACTGTGTTTGTTTAACTGTTGCAACTACTTCCAAATACAGCAGATTACATTATTACATAATACGCTGTGGCGGCTCGTGGATGTTGAATACAGGGGTGCTGCATACAAAAATTATAAGAAATATTAATGCGTCTTAACTTATTTGTAGATTAATTCTATGCGTCTCCTCTTATAGGTTGTGAACTTCTGAATCATGTTATATAAGTCCAGAATGTTGTTAACCATAGACTTCTCAATAGACAGCATAGCTAACGTGGTCAACCTCTCTTCTCCCATCGTATTTCTGAGGTAGAATTTTACCATTTTCAAACATGAAAAGCAACGTTCTGGTTCGGAAGTTGTCATTGGCATAGTGACAGCTATGCGCAGTAATTTTACAACTTCTGAGAAGGAGGCTTGTAAGTTCTGAGATAGAAGAAACTGCAAGAGCTTGACAGTGCCACTGAGGTTTCTGAATTCTGGTCTCTGGTACAATACAGTGGGTTCCGTTTTCAGTCTGTCTTTCTCGAGCATTGGGAAAAGCTTGACACACATATTTAGGTCTCTTTCAGGAAATGTTTGATAATTTTCAAATTTGTCTTAACGTAGAATGGAAGATACTATCAGGTCTGTGAACTGGAATTGGGTGTTGGTTTGTGATATAATGAGATCACACACTTCTTTCGCAGCTGCAACCTGTGTCTGATTGCCATCAACCTTGCGGCTTTTACTGGAGTTTTCATCTTCGCATTCCTGTCTACTCACCTCTGCATGGTTCCATACAGTCTGTACGGCATGCCGAAACCTTGATACGCAGTCTTGTGCCTTAGAAACATCTAATTGGCGATGTTGCAGTTGGTTGTATAAAATGTTTATATGAGGCATCAGTAAATGGAAAAAAGGTAAGCCAGAAGTTGAATTCAGAATGTTCAAGAAAACGTATCAGGGCACTGGCCTCATTTACTGTAATGTTATTTGATGTTTCAGATTCCATTATAGTCTGAAAACATTCCAGTAATGCCTCTTTCTTCTCATAGACTACATTTACTATTCTTGTTTTAAAATTTGTAGCCCCAGCTGACAGAATTCTCTTTGAAACACATGCATCTAATACAGACTGTCTGTATGGAAATCATGAGGAGAAAACAGGAATACTTGACAAGTTAGTAAAAATATCCGTGCCTTTGTATTTTGTTTAGCTGCTTTTTTCATTATCAAATTGAATTGATGGGCGTAGCAATGTACAAAATACGCATATTTGTAGCAGTTCCTGATTTTTGCGTGTGCCCCATTTAATACACCACTCATCACAGGTGCTCCATCGTAACTCTGTCCAATCAGCTCATATTTCTTGCTTTTAAGAATTACTTCTAACTGCGATATTGAATTGGCATCTTGGTCGGTTGCGTTGAAAAAAGCGTAGAATCTCTCGACGGCTTTTCCTTCTTTGTTGTAATAACGAAGAACGACCACAAGCAGAAATATTTCTGAGATGTCTGTGGTTTCATCGGCAAGATTAGAGACAAATTCAGTATCTTCAATCTCAGATAAAATTTCCTCTCTGCATACTTCCAGCATACGTTCAAGGAGCTCATTTTGAATCGTCTTTGATAAGCTTTTAAAAGGCAAATATGTGACTTAAACAACGAATCAATTTCACCCGTATATTTGATTAAATTGAGAATTATACCTTGATTGTCGGAATCTGCATTTTCATTATGCCCTCTTAATGCCAACTCTTGATTCCACAAAACTTAATACACTCGATACTTCTTGACAAGACCTCTCTCTTTGTCCTTATGTCGTTATTGTGGCATTCAATGGCTTCTTTATAAGCTGAACTAAAACTCTCTTCCCAACATAGTCAAGACTCAGTGTTGTTTAAATGTTTCTCAGATTTTGCATGTTTTGTTTAAAAATCTTTTCAAGCAGTTTCCTAAGATTGGTTATACCTTTCCAAGTCCAACTAAAGTCCCCACCAAACAAATTACCTGGAAAACAAAATAATGCGTTTTAATATCACAGCCGGACAACCATTCAAACTTTTTGTACACTTCGCTGTTAAAACTCTACGTATATTCTTTATGTCGGCTTGTAGATGATTGTTTAGTGTTCAGCATGGATGTAGGTCTTCCGCGATCTTTAATTTCACATCTCTCCTGCAATGTTAATGTACTGAAGTGAATAGACTGCAAGTATTGTACGGAATTAACCATTGTTGGCAACACTATTGTAGTCACTACATGCACTTACAACACACGAAACAGCGCTCCAACTGCCCGCTCCCGACTTCTCCAAGCATTGAGAACTGCATGTTTTGCAGCTCGTTTCAAAGGTAATGCAGCGGTTCTGGAGTGGGAGGAAACTGAAGGAATGTGGACAGAGAGTCAACTCTTTTAGCCTGGCAGCGCCAGGGGAAGAATTGGTTTTGCCAGTTGCACGGGAGGAAGTAGTTGCTGTAAACAGTAGTACTTCGATATTAATCGACTGCATTTAACTCGATGGGCGCAACATTTAAAACTAATTTAAAAACAGAATACGAATCTGTATTGTACAAAACATTCTGTATTACAAAACATAAGGTGAGCCATTGAGTCAGAAACACCTGGGGGTGCTGTAGCACTGCAGCCCCTCATCACCAGCCGCCACTGATAATACGTATTCAATATTTCATGCTAGCGAAATTACCGACATTAATGTAATATTAATATACTTTCTTGGTATCATTTGATCAGGAATATGTAACACTATACCTTAAATTGTACACCTACAACTAATTTAGTTCAGAACTAAATTTCATTTACAATCAGTTTATATTACAAAATTCAGTTTAAGAGGAAGGAGTATGTGTGATATGCAAGTGGTAGCACTGTTAGATGTAATCACATGATGTTGATTTGTTTCATTCAAATCAGAGAAAAATTATCACAGGCGCTTTCCCCCTTTACCTAGATGCTGTCTGGATTATCTTTTGTGTCCACACCCCTTGCCTGTAGTCAAAGCCATCCCTGCACCTGTCGGCACTGCTTGCAGTGTCCCCAAGATGCGAAGATTCCTGGACAGGCGAGGTACAGTCTGAAATTGCATCTGTAACGAAAATATTGACAGTCTTCCGTGTATTAGCTATGTAAAAACATTTTAAATTTAACAAAATGGGTAAATAGAAACACGAAGTGTAGGAATGTATTTTGGCATGATGTCTGATGTCAAGGATATTTGAACTAGTCTTTTTGATGTAATATTACCTTTTGTTTCTTACTTTTATTTATTGCGGGGGAGGGGGGGGGCACTGCCCTAGAGTCCTTCACTGCCAGCTGCCACTGCATGTTACACAATTATACTGTGTTCATAAATTTCTTAGCATGTACCTTGTTCACTGGCGAGGCCTGGTTTGCTTGCAACGATGTCTTCAATTTTCATTATACTCCTAACTGGGCATATGAAAACCCTCATGAAGAACAACAGAACAGGTACAGAGCTTTGCCTAAATATTTGGGTGGAAGTTTCCAAATTTAAAGAACAATACTCAATACCTTCAAACCAACCACAGTTTTTGATGAAAGCCAAGAAGCCAACGGAAGAAGAACAATATGATTTCTCAACAGAGCTATCTATACCAGCAAGTAAAGAAAAAGTAAGTAGACAAAGTTACTCTGAAGAGATTATCATTGGAAACTATCAATAGTAACTACCCTGAAAATAGCTGGCTACATTTATATTGTGACTTTTGGTGGTTTGTAAAGTAAAGAAGACTGCTGTCGAGATAAAGAAACACTTTTATTTCCGTAAACAGTAACTTTGTACACTCGTTGCAACAACAAGAAAGTCTTTTCTGGTTCTCCAACAGCACGGCTCCGAACTCGTAACACAAAGAACTAACTCTTCTCTGTCGGCACAACTCTTCACATCGTCTGTCCGTCTCCGTCGGCACGACTACTCAACCTTCACATACGTCTGACTCCTTTTCTCACACTTTACCGCTATTTATATCTCCCAGGCACTATTCTGGAAGCTTCAGGAACGTTCACTTATTGCGGCGAGATACAAAGTAGAAGACTCCAGAAGAATCTATCCTTTTCTCTCTTTCGGCAAGCGCCCCAACAATGCGGCCATTCTCTGTCTCTTTCCTTCGGCTCCTTTGCGGCAGTGCCGACAATAATGCGATGGGTGACACTGCGGTTGTCGGCAATTAGATGCGGCGGGCGCGGTGACAATATTTTCTCCTTTTACAAACCTGTAGGACATTACAAAACTGCATTTGATGGTGAAATCGAATCCCAGGACAGCAACTACTCCTACAGCTGGAGAAGTTCACCATTGTCATTCTAAGTGTTCTGTAATTCTGTAATCTTGCAATCTTGCCAGGTTATTTCAGTGTTCCAGTTATATATTAGGCAATCTTGAGGTAGTTAATAGGTTTTAAGTTATTCGTAGTTTATAGTAAAGCCATAACAAGTACATATTTTATGAATTTTGTGTATAAATTTGCGAAAGTGCATAGTGTAGAGGCTAGCTAAGAACAATAAATTTGTAAGTGTTGTGAACAATGCGAATGTGAAAGGAAGATTTTCATATTAAGAAACAACCAAGCAAACTGAAAATTCCCAAAAACTACTACTGAGGCCAAGAAGAGACCTTAAGAGATTAAGGTATTAAAATTTGTTGTGTGCTAGTTAAAAATATTAAATAGTTTTGTTGAAATCAAATATTTTTCATAACTACTCATACTGAAAAAATAGAAAATACTGATAAATTATGAACAAAACATTGGTTTTCTCTTAAACTAATTAAATGAAAGCAATTTTGGTATGACAATTTGTTTATATTTTGACGCAAACGTTCCTCTCCGTCGAAGACGTCGCCTTTAAGACCTATAAGATCTCGTGTTTGGTGTCCGGACTAGCTCTAGCAAGAGGTCCTAATCTACAGGGTATGCGTGAGTTATGGTAGGAATAGAACCAAACGAAGAATTAACCAACATATCACTTTATTTGTAAATTTCCAGATTTGTAGAGAACTGCCGACGATATTTAAATAGAATGTAACTTTGTAACTTCAACTACAACGTTATAACACTTTAACTTTGTCACCCTTTAGCAACCGCCGAATTATGTATACGCGCTAGCTTACGTACCCCCCACTCCTACCCCCACTCCTACCCCTACTCCCACTCCCACTCCTACTCCTAGTCCCACTCCTCCTCCCACTCCCACTCTTACTCCCACTCCTCCTCCTACTCCTCCTACTCCTACTCCCACTCCTCCTCCTCTCACTCCTCCTCCTCCCACTACTCCTACTCCTCCTACACCTCCTACTCCTACTCCTCCTACTCCTACACCTCCTGCTCCTCCTCCTGCTCCTCCTCCTCCTGCTGCCACCGCTGTTGCCGCCGCTGCTGCCGCCGCTGCTACTGCTGCTACAGCTGCTACTGCTGCTGCCGCTGCAGAAATGTGGTTGTTACGAGAGGGCCTACAGTTGGCTTCACAGAAGACCGAGCTTGTCATTCTGGAAGGGAGACGTTCCTTACTTGAAGTGATTGTTAATATTAGTGGAATGTCACTGAGGTCTCAAAGACAACTGCGCTAGCTGGGTCTTGAGTTTGGCCATAACACGAACATGGCTGCACACCTTAAATATGTGGTTGCTAGAGCAGAAAAGACGATCGCTGCTCTGAGTCCAGGTACCAGAAAACTCCTTGGTAGCGTGGTAAATTCCATCCTCCTGTACGGTGCGCCTGCTTGAAAGAATTGTATATGTGATAAGGCAATATACCGAAGTTGGCTAGAGCGGGTACAACGGAAGGTTGCACTACGTATATGTAGTGCCTACAGAACAACCTCAACGAAGGCTCTACAGGTTATAGCTGGGATCATTCCCATACATCTATTGATCCAAGAACGCACCTATGATACGGGGGCTAACTCTAGGGGACACAAGATCTTGGTCCGAGAACAGACCCTTCCACAGTGGCAGATGGAGTGGACACAGGAAGTGACAAAGGCTCAATGGACTAAGCTGCTGATTCCTGAGATCGTAGCCTGGACATTCAGGAGGCACGGGGATGTCGGATATTATCTGACACAATTTTTGACTGGCCATGGCCGTTTTAAATCATACCTGCACCGCATGGGGCTGGTCGATAGGAACATCTGCTCATACTGTGCACAAATTGACACTCCGTATCATACGATCCTAAATTGCTCCAATTGAACCGCTATACGCCACAGGTCTTACGCCCAACTAGGCCAGACTGTCACATTGAACAACATCTTACCTCTAATTCTAGAGTCCCAGGAAAATTGGCACAGAATTGATCAAATTATTACCTCCATCCTCCGGGCGAAGGAGCAAGATGAACGTATCAACCAAACGTGACGTGGCCTGCGCTGCACAACATGTGATGGCTACACTAGTACATAGTAGTATGCCATCATTCAGGCATTTCTTCCCGAAATAATACCATTTGGTGGTTCCAGGAAGAACTTCTCATGACCTATAGACTGTGTCTTTTCTCAATTGTATAATAGCCTGAATGTGCTTCTGCTGCTGCTGCCTCCAGTGCCACCGCTGCTGCCGCCGCTGCCACTGCCGCCGCCGCTGCCGCCGCCGGTGCCGCCGCTGCCGCTGCCGCCACTGCTGCCGCTGCTGCTGCTGCCGCCGCCGCCGCTGCCGCTGCCGCTGCTGCTGCCGCTGCCACTGCTGCCGCTGCCACTGCTGCCGCTGCTAATGCCGCCGTTGCTGCTGCCACTGCCGCCGCCGCTGCCACCGCTGCCGCCACTGCCGCCGCTCCCGCTTCTGCCGCAGTCGCCGCTGCCGCCGCTGTCCCCGCTGCTGCCGCTGCCGCTGCTGCTGCCGTCGCCGCCGCCGCCGCCGCTGCAGCTGCTGCTGCTGCTACTACTGACCCCAGGGGGCTCACCGTTTGTGAGCACGGGCTTGTCATTCCCGGGATGCCCCAGCTAGGTCTCATTGTTTCTCCTGGACCGCGGACCTATTCCGACCTTTTGAAGGAGGTCAAACAACAAGTGAACTTGGAGAGTCTCGGAGTTGATGTGCAAAGCATCCGGAAGATTCGTGGAGAGGAGATGCTCTTGCCCATCAAAGGAGGCGACGACAAGGCTTACGCTCGGCCATAGACGCTAAATTCTCTAACACGGCGGCCCATTTTCCTGCTTGTAACCTCAAACTCTTCCACGTTCATGGGATTGATGCGGTAACTACTCCTTTAGAGGTGCAGGAGCCCCTCTCACGCGCTCTTGGCGTGGATGCTGCCGCCATTCAGGTGAGATCTATGAGGCCGATGACGACTGAAGGACAGATTGCCGCCATCGCTGTGCACACGGACGTCTCACTTAAACTCCTTAAACTTGGATACGTCCGTATTGGTTGGTGCTCCTGTAAGATACAGAAACGAGTTATGATTTCCCGCTGCTTTCGCTGTCAAGAGCTTGGTCATCGCGCCAACAAATGCAATGGACCTAACTAAGGTACTATCTGCCTGAAGTGTGGGAAAGAGGGTCATTTTCCTGTGGCTTGCAGCAGTGACCCTTATTGTATTACGTGCAACCGGCGAGGCCGTAGCTTGGGCATTTATAATTGCCCCAAATACCATCAACTGCTCAACCATGCCCACTCCCGGCGTCTCCTACATGCCAAAAGCGGTCTTTAACCGATATGGTCGCCGAGGTTTACATCGCTCTCTTGTTACCCCTGACCCTCTTAAATGCTCTTTCATATGTTTAGGTAGGAGTGGGAGTAGGGATAGAAGTGGGAGTAGGGGTAGGAGTGGGAGTAGGGGTAGGAGTGGGAGTAGGGGCAGATGTGGGATTATGGGTAGAAGTGGGAGTAGGAGTAGGAGTGGGAGTAGGGGTAGGAGTGGGAGTAGGGGTAGGAGTGGGAGTAGGGATAGGAGTGGTGGTAGGAGTAGGAGTGGTGGTAGTGGTAGGAGTGGTGGTAGTGGTGGTAGTTTTTTTTGTAGGCAGGAGAAAAATCTTCAAAAGACACCGCGGATTTGGTGAGTTGGGTTCCTAACAACAAAAAAAACCCTCCAGAATCATTAGAGCTTCTTGTTGGAACTACCCTTACGGTATTACTTCAAGAAGACGATTCAAGATGTTAGTTGTATATGTCGGCAGTAATTGCCTTAAATAACAGTCATTTCTCGTCGTTTGCGAGATAATATGCCATGGGCAAACTTGCTGATTATTCTCCAGTTAGTGCCTGACGAAAGCATGAACGGGACCACATGTGGAGGCGTAAACGATGTCATTTTAAACTCAATTTGCTGTCTGAGGTTGTGCCATCTAATGCAGTAAAAAAACGTGTGTTCCACTGTGTCCACCTTCCCACAGTAAATGCATTCCTCTGAAGCACTAAGGCCAAATCGATAGACATAATACCTAAAGCAACCATGTCCAGTGAGAAGCTGTGTTAGAGCGAAGTTTACTTCTCCACTCCGGCGATTAATCCAAGGTATCAAGTCCGGGATTAAACTTTTGGTCCAATGTGCAGTTCAACCATCGGTGTCCCAGAGCACTTGCTATTGTTCCAACAGTTGTTGTCGAGCCTCGTCCTTGCTTATATCGGTCTGCTCTCGTAGAAGGCATTCAGTGACCAAGAGAGAAGTGGAAGGCGTCCTTGCCAGAACCAATAAAGCCTTTGTAGGTGTGGTGCGATAGGCACTTGTAATGCGATTTGCAACCTTCCGTTGTAAACTCAGGAGCCTGGTGGTATATTGCTCCCAGTCTAGCGTTTTGCGTCAGATATAAGTACCGTATAGATGTCACGACCGAGAAAAGAATTCTTCTGCTGCCTTCTCCCGGTCCTCCAGTATTGGGCATTATTCGACTCAGGTGAGCTAAGACTGCTCCTGCTTTCACCACAACGGAACTCACATGCTGTCCCATATACATATTACGGTCCAAATGAATACCAAGGTACTTGATTGTATTCTGACTAGTGACATTTAAGTCGCCAAGTGGAATACAGATATTTGGAAGCTTCCAGCCGCCCACCAGAAAAACCACTTCTGTTTTATGTGGTGCTAGCTTAAGGGACACCGGGAGTGAAATTTGAAAGTTCCACATTTCTTGATAGATTTTTCTGAAATTTTTACTGTGTTTGTATTTATATGCGAATAGGCGGTACACCAAAGTTCATTAAAATGGGATAATTCGTTTAGGATATATAAATTATTTTATGAATTTAATAGGCACATTTTCAAAATAGAGCTTGCGTCTACTGACGTTTCAAAATTCATTTATATTGGCAGAACTGGTGCTACAAAACATGGGTAACAATTGTATGAAGAGATATTTCAAATATGTTTGCAGATTATGCTGTACATATTTTTGTAATAACAAAAGAAATTTAATCTTAAAAATTATTGATTTTTTCATCCAAAAAAAATGTTTTTGGAATTCATGTAATGATAACATCAATATTGAAGCACAGTTTTGCTTAGCTGCTATTTATGAATACTTCTGGAAGTTTTCATTGAATTTGAAGCAAAATTCAGGCGCGACCTTCTTTTGGAATGTGCAGAAATGTAGTTTTGAGAAAAACAGGCTTTTATATAGGAGCATCCTGTGTACGTTAAGGGAAGAGCACTATTTGAAAGGGCCGTAATGACCACATGCAGTGGGAGATATGAAAACTGTTTGCTGATCCAAATGCACAGGTGTTCCAGGAACATTTTAAGCTAAAAAAACAATTTTCGACTTTTTGACAATTTTGACAAAAATTTCACTCCCAGTGTCCCTTAAGTTTTTTGGAGATTAGATAAGCGTCTATAGAAGTCGGCGCTAGGTTGGCTACCCTCTCCAATGTCGTCGCATCTTCAGCAATAGCAACGAGTGCCAAGTCGTTTGCGTAGTCCGTCAGAGTGCTTCCCTGGGGCATGGTTAGTGTCAGGACCCCATCAAAATAGACATTCAACAAAAAAGGACTTAATACGAAGCCCTGTGGAATGCCCCAAGACATTGGCATTCGACTATGGGTTCCAACTAGGAGTGATCCATCTTGATGGACGCTTGCTATCATGTTGTAGTGGTACGGGGCCAGATTCCGAGAACTAAGCTCTTGGAGAATACCGCCCCAGGGTGCGGAATTAAATGCATTTTGTACATCTAGCATGATAAGGGCACATAGAGACCTCCGCTCTTGGGCCCGAGATTTCGTCTCCTCAGCAAGCTTCTGCACTCTCCTCAGGGCTGTTATGGTAGACCGTGTAGCTTTGAAGCCATGTTGGGCGTCAGCCAGCCCTCCGCTGCATTGCAATTCTGAGTTCAGTCAGTAGTTATAGTCCCTCCTTAAGCAATTGGATTAACGATTTTTTTCGCCGCTAGATGGCGTTAGTGTCGCGTGGCGCTAGTGTCACCGTTCATGGCGGGAAATTTGAAAACTTCAAGATGGCGGGAAAATTTGAGGTTTTTCCCGCCATTTTGCGGTTCATTTCAAATTTTTAAATTTCGCGCCATTTGAATTTTTCCCGCCATTAACGACGACAGTGGTGAAAAATGCGAAAATTTGAAATTTTTTTCTGAGAACGTTGTTAATTTCAAATTTTCAAATTTCCCGCCATGAAAAGGTGCGCCACGCGACACTAACGCCATTCGTTAATCCAATTGCTTAAGAAGGGACTATTTTATTTATTTATTTATTTATTTATTTATTTATTTATTTATTTATTTATTTATTTATTTATTTATTTATTTGTTTATTTATTTATTTATTTATTTATTTATTTATTTATTTATTTATTTATTTATTTATTTATTTATTTATTTATTTATTTATTTATTTATTTATTTATTTATTTATTTATTTATTTATTTATTTATTTATTTATTTATTTATTGAGAAGATACATTGAACATTACAAAATTATTATTGAACACAGAAACAAATATTTGATTACAAAGCTGAAAAAAGCAGGAATTATGAATTGCGTTATGGATTAACATAGTGTATTTTTCCATTGAACATTACAAAATTATTGTTGAACACAGAAACAAATATTTGATTACAAATCTAAAAAAAAAAGCGGGAATTATGGTGAATAGCGTTATGGATTAACATAGTGTATCTTTTCTTACAAGTTAAAAAGAAAAAGTAGTGAATGATAAATTGCGAAATAGATTAACATACAAATGTTTTTTTAGTGGAAACAAAAATACAGAACAAATATATTTAATAAGTTAAAAGAGCACATTTTTTAATGCACTAAAGTTCTTAAAGCGTTTGTCTCACTATAATCATTTTGAACTGCGTGGTGCACTGGAGATTGGAAGTTGGTTGGATGTCTTCGTGCTCGCTGCTGCTGCTAAACGTTGATGAATCGTAGATGGGTTCTGTGACGCAGGAGAGCATTAGGTGAGAAAAGTTTTGCGGAAGTTCCTGGTCGAAGGTTGGTATGTATATGGGTATGACGACGTCGTTGTTATGGCATCCTGAGTTCGTTCCTCTGTTGGATATAGAAGGGTTTTTGCTGTTACCGAGGAATATGGTGCAGCGAGCATTTTGTTGACGATGTTGAGTTTTGACAGGTAGATATTGAATGTGGAGGACGTAGGCATCTTGGATGTCTAGGTTTACGGAGACGATTTTGACGTTCCCGAAGAAGGTGGTGTAGGAGGATAGAATGCGTATGGGAGAGGGAAGATTTCCTTTGCCAGGGAGTTGAGCCGTGAATAGGAGTTTGATGGTGAGATTGTTTCCCACGTTGAAAGGATCTGTTTCACAGGACATTATTTTTTGTAATAAGGGGCAAACTTGACGATGTACCTTTTGAAGCCGCTTCGAAGTTTTTCTTCGCCACCGTAGATGATACAGAAGGATGTTGAGTTGAGTTTGCTGATGAGTTCGCTAGAGGCCTTGGCGAATCTGGTTGGTAGGAACACTTCAGTGTCGTTGTCTAGTTTGGCGACGAGTTTGGTTCCATGGAAGGTGTCGAGGGTTTAACGGCGACGACACGATACGGTACGTTCTGTTGAAGCGAAGATACGCTTTGAGTGTCTGCACTGTGTGATAGTTGTTCTAGTTCGTTAAGAGCTTCCAGGGACATGTTGGCACAGATGGCAGTTTTTGACAAACGGTGCAGGGCCGTCGATGTGAGTGTTTTGTGAGGGTAAGTTGTAATGTTGTGTGCACCTTCGAAAAGGAGCATAAGCCTGCTGGTCGGCAATAGAAAGTTGGTTCAAAACGAGGTCGACGTCGTTTGGAGGGTAACGACGAAAGATGATATTACCGTTTGCAGCAACACTTGTCGTTCCTTAGGCAGTAGCACCTCGATGCGTCGTCCGTTTTCCAGAAACTTTAGGAGGACGGACTAGCAGGTGCAGTTGTTGTGGAGTATCTGCTGCGGTACTTGCGGAGAAACTGTTGGATTTGCGCGTTGAGTTCGGCGAGATCTTCGTATAGTCCAAGTTGACACCTGGAGCACAAGTGCGTCAGACGAAGACGGAGATTGCAGCTGCACAAGGGGTGAAAGCAGAAGGAGCAGTGGTAGGTCTTGCACGGTTCGCCGGTTGTTCCTCCACGAGAGCTCATCACCAGCTGAAGGCAAAATGAATCCTATACGTAGATAGAGGCATCCGGCGGGGAAGCGCTGAGTTTGCGATCACACAGACATCCGTTGGTGGGGGAAGGGGAGGGGACGTGGTGGGGAAGGGGTGGAGTGGGGTGGGGAAGGGGATGGGGAATGGGATGGGGAGGGGATGGGGAGGGGAGGGGATGGGGGAGTGGGGGAAGGAGATTGCGATATCACATCCGCCGGATGTGACGTTGTGGCACAGGAAAAAGCCGTTGATATTTTACTACCAACAGTAATCTGATTTGCGGATCTTGAGCGTCTGGATTTTGAACGGGAACTCTGTCTTGATAGACGCCAAACATCCAATAGCCGAGAATGTGATCTGCCCTAATATAGGTCGGCCACCGTTAAGCATCCGCTCTTGGTTTCTGCATTTTGTCTGTCGAGATGTATTGTTGCTCGTAGAAAATAATGTATAGGCCCGTTGCGGGAACGAATTCGAACCACTGGTCCTCGTTGTCTTCATCGCTGGATGCTTTGCGCAAAATCAGACTTGAGATAATGCTCTGCCTCCAGGAAAGTCCTGAAATTAGCAGAGCGTATATATTTGGTGAACTGCGTGAAATACATGTTGTCGAAGGGCACACCGCAGGCACGATGGTGAAGCATGTACTTGCGGTATGCCATTATCTGATTTTGAACGTCGGCCTCCTCTTTCTTTTTGTGATAGAGAATGTCTGTGATAATTCGCTGCAGGCTATCCAGCACGATCCACTCTTCGTGATTGATCGTGACGGTGACCCCTTGCAGATCTTTGAGGACGATCTTTAGCTTTCCAAATATATTTTTTATGAGAACGAGGACGCCGTTGCTGAGTTGGTAGGATTGGAGAGGGCCCTGTCCGGATTCAAAACGGCGTTGAATGATTTTGCCACTGTATCGAACCCAGGACCACTGCGTTGCGCTGCCCGCACTTTGCAATGGTGACCACCAGCTGGTGCGGTGACACGGGCGAAAAACCGACACACACGAATTTGCTCTGTTTTGGATTTAGGAATTCGATGTCCGACAGAGGTCCCACTACGGTGCTGGGTTGGTGGTTAACCTCTTCTTGTTCTGTTGGAGCGGGACTAACGCTGCTCACGAGTTGCGTAACGTAGGCATCGGGGATGCGAAGTTTCCTTTTTGCATGGCACTTGTCGTTGTTTGCATTGAAACAAGAGAGAGAGACAGAAATGAACCGTTTCGAATGCATGTCAAACGAGAGAGAGAGAAACCAAATGAAAAAAAAAGAAAGAAAAGAGACGGTTGAGCACTCACCTGGTTGGCGTGCCTCCCTGCGCGTTCTCCATGACTGACTGCGACGGACGGTGCGACTGAGGGTTTTATAGCAACGGAAGCGTGTTCTGAAAGCACAGACAAGAGAGATGCTGATGATACATGAGAATACCAAGTCGCGATCTATGGGCGTTTCAAATGCGTCAGCTTCCTACCTGCAGAGGTTGGCAGGACTGTTGAACGTTAAAGCACTTTGCTTGGCATACGCGTTTATAGGTTTTGAGAATGACGTCATCATTATGGACGAAATTGCTGACGAGAAATTTGGAAAAGAATTTAACCTTAGGACGACCGGAACAGCGGTGGGAGAGATAGTCGATGACGTAATGACCACAGGTGGTGCTGTCATAACCTTGCAGCCTTCTGGAGTTAGTGGACCATCGGGCACCGAAGAGGTTGTTCAGAAATTGAATAAAATGGGGCAAGATGCGGCCTATTCCCTAACTGTCAAAATATTCTCCCTGACCGTTCCTTTCGACAAAGATGCAAACCCAGTGCTTGCCCGGTTTCGTGCTGGGATCCGTGTTGGCGACTAGAGCCAAGGGGAGCCTTCTAATGGTATGAATTTTGGGAAGCTTGTCGGAGGGGTAGACGCCCGAAAAGTGAGGACGCGTGGAGGGGCATGTCGATAAAAATTCTTGTATTTGAAAGGTGTTCATGATACCAAAATGGAGCGGTTAGTGTCTATTTCGAGAGTGCGGTGAATTTCCGCCAGCACCAAAAGTATAACCGGTTCTGTCAAGGTATTGGCAAAACCGATGCTTATAGAGACGGTACCGTGGCGCTGCCCCGAGATGTGATATTCGTTGGCGCTCATGTCGGCCGTTAGATCGTAGGCCATTACCGTATATCCTGCGGGGTATGCTTGTCTGGAGATGGAATGCCCTTCATTTTTGCAGTGAATTCCTAGACTGTCCTGCAGGGCCTGAAAGCATCGCAGATAGTGGCCGTTTGAAAAGTCGGGTTGGAGCGGTTGGGATGGAACGGGTTGACCGTTGACATAGATCTGAAAGGAATTCAAGTTGAAGTGCTGTAAATTGTATGGGTTTTTGGTGACATCGCCGGAATAACCCTTGTCGGTGACCATGGCCACGATTACCCTTCTGGGAATTTGCCCTATGAAGACGTCGCTGAACGTCATCGCTCTGGATTCCTTTGGAATGCTGAGGGCGTGAAAGCTGACATCCTTGAGGTGATACTTTGCATTGCTCTTGGTCAGCACGGCCTGGTGCGCAAGCTTGATGGTTGGCGAGGGTCGTACTGTTTTTAGATGCAGGGTAGCAGACTGGATTTTGGCGAAGCTCTTAAAGGTGGAGACGTCGGAAAGCAAATAGAATTGCGGCGAGGCAGGAGTCAGCTTGATGGTCATGCTGACGTTGTTCAGCATGAACTTCTCCTGTCTGAATAGGGCGTTGGAAAGTGGGCTTATGAGTTGAACGACTTTGCTGCCTTTGATGAAGCCGTGACGCCACTGAAACCCGGCATTGGCGACGAAAGAGTCCATGATGCCCGCCGTGTCCTTCTTCCACAGGGAAGATTCTAGCTTGGAGTTCATGACATCTTCGGAGTAATTGAGAAGCGTCTCGAAATAAGTTCTGTAGGGGTAGCCGGCTTGAGGTATGGATACGATGACGTTGTTCAGCGATACCTCGATTTGTTGAAACAGGGAGTTTAATGCATTGCTGACGAAAGTGGCATACACTTCCGGTTCGATGTCTTCTGCTTGATCGTCTACGATGCTCACCGCGAGTTTGAGCACGACGAAAGTCAGGTCTAGGTAATCGTCTGCATTTCCCGAATAATGAAAGGTAATTGGCGCATTTTTCATTAACGTATTTTGAGGGTTTAGGAATATGATACGAGATTCATCGATGCTCATCTGAACGGGGACATCCTTAAAGAGATCCAGTTTGAAACTCATGATCACGGCTTCGTCTGCCATTATGAGAAGACGTCCTGAACCTTGCGCCTTCCGCGTTTCGGCTTCGATTGTTTGCCACCGCTGCGTTTGGTTCGTTTTATTCTTTTGATTCGTCTCAATCCGGAACCGAGCATAGCATCGATCTTTTCGTCGGCCTTTCGCTTTAAATTGGACCCGGCCTCCTTCAGCCTCCGCTTCAGTGCCTCCTTCGGCGATGTTCCGGACGCGGCGACATCAGACAGCACGTGAGCGCCCGCTTTGAGCGCTTGCTTCCCGACAGCCTTTGCACCGCTCTTTAGAAAGGGTAGTACCCTTCTGAAGAGTCCTCCAAGAGCAGAAAATAGTCCGCTGCCTCTCTGAAAGCGCTTTCCCCTGTACAGAATGAAATCGCGATCGTCCAATGCGCCTCCCGCCTGATTAAGATAGTACTGTGTGACGGTCTGCACATCCATTATTGCGGTTTGGGTCGGAAAGCGAGAACTATAGTAGAGGAAAATCGATCGGCAAATGGCAAGAGATCGCCATAACCGTTCCTTAAATCTATGTTGACCGTCTTGAAGTCCTGTTGCACGAGGGGCACCCAATTTTGTGGAAAGAACGTCTTTTCGTCGGTCATGTAAGTGTTATTGCTTCTCTCGTATTCCACCGCCACGCTCTCTATCACCTGGACGAAGGTATCTCCCACCACCTGCGGTGCGACTAGGTTGCAATAGATGAACATTTCGTAAGGAAACCCCATATATGGATCTACAGGATGTTTGGCTCCTGCCTGGAGAATGACGTTGGTATAGGGTTCGAAGCCCAACCTCTTGGCCAACGTCGGAGTCAGCATCAAACTGTGAATGCGATGCAGGGGATCAGAATCGTGCTCGGTGGACCTCGGTGGTGGAAGGCCTTCCCTGTGTGGCGCGGAGGGAGTGTGGGATGGTGGTGGCTGGGTCGAAGAAAACGTGAGAGTTTTGGGTTTTCCAACATTTTGCACTACTCCCGAGGGCTTTTCGACTGGGTGAACCTGGATTTCGGCTTCGGGTTTATGCTGGGGCTCGTCGTTGAAGGTTTCGTATTCGGAGGGAACGTACGGTATAACCGTGCGCACCACGTTCTCCACGTACCCTTCGAAGAATGCGTGGTGCAATCGTGTGACCGTTGCATTCACGCTTGCCGTGTTCTTGCTCTCGTCGAAGAGGAAGAAATTTTCTACCGACAAATTTTCGAGAATGACGTCGTTGACGAGTTTCACCAGGTCTTTAGGATGGTGCACGATGCCTCGAGGGATTTGCAAGCTGAACTCGGAATGCGTGGGAAGGTGCGTCATGGTGTATTTGGTGCCCGTGACGCGCGCTTCGCCCGGGGTGACGTTGTAGAATTTCACCGGATACCTGACCTTCTGCAGAGCCACCTCCCATTCCCCCTGTAGGACGATCCTCTCGGGCAAGACGTTTGAGAATCTTGCCGTGGTGTTATCGGTAGAGTGATCCATCGAAGCATTGCTCGCCAGCGTGAGGGAGAAAGGCTTGGTCTTGATCATGCCGAATCGATGGTCGAAGCCAGGACCCACGAGTTGAATTTGGCCGGATATCCCTTCCACTTCACCAACAGCTGTTTGTTGCGCCCTCTGCCTTTAGTTTGCAAAATGCTGTCAATTTTGAAAGTTTCGGGGAGCGCGACCTTTTGCAGCTCTTCGGTGTAAAATACGCCGTCTATGGCTTCTCCGGCCAGATCCTTCAACTTGTATACTACGGGTCGACCACGCACCACCTCGGCTATCTCGAATATCTCATCCGTTCAGTTCTGCTCGTACCCCTTGTCGAACTTCATTTTCTCCTTGGAAATGCGCACGTGATCGCCGACGATATATTTGGGTCTGCTAGGCCGCGGCAGACGCCTGTCTCCGTACAAGTTGCGGTACACCTGCAAGATGTTAGACTCGTTGACCTGCTTGGGCGCCATCTTTATGGACCTGTGATGCGAACTATTGTACGACTCGAGTAGGGCCGGAAGAACCTCCACGTACCTGTAAGAGTTTTTGTGAGTGAAATATCTCCACATCTTGGTCTTCAGGGTTCGGTTATACCGTTCCACGACGCTGGCTTTCACGTTATTTTTGGTGGTGTAATGTTGCACGTTGTGCTTCTTTAGAAAGTCGCGAAACGTCTTGTTGGTGAACTCGGTTCCCTTGTCAGTCTGTAGGACCCTGGGAACTCGCTGAGAAAATATGGAACGAAACGCCTCCGCCACCTCGGCGCCAAGTTTCGTTTTCAGAGGAACGGCCCACGCGTATTTGGAGAATACGTCGATGACGGTGAGAATGTAAGCATACGGCTTGTCATGTTCTCTGACGCTGCTCAAGACGTTGAGGTCGGCTTCCCAGAGATCGTCCATATTGGTCACGTGATAGTATCTGGTGGGAAACAGCTTTTTCACGGGCTTGTGCAAAGTATAACTTTCCTGGGTTCGAAGGAAGGGCTCGATGTTGGTCTTTGACTCTCCGGTGTCCTTTCGCAGGGACTTCACCGTTCCCAGGCCGGCATAATGTTCCGGTTGGGCATACAATCGCCTCAACGCAGTCCATTCATTCATCGCTTTTTTTTGTTTGTTTCGTTTGTTACAGGGGCACCCAACGGCGGGGGCGCAATTCATACGTGGAGGTGGGCGACTTTGACTTCTTTCTCTTGCCAGGGGATAGAGGGTGTCGTTTGATCGTCCTAGGAGCGACCTCGTGCTTCACCCGCACGTCTCGGTCCATGTCCTCGCAAGCATCGTCGTCGTTGTCGTCGTCGTGATTGCTAAGGAAGGGTTGTCTCACTTGTGACACCAGATCCAGATACTTCCCCAATTTATATTTTACCAGACGCCACTTTTCGTCGGCAGACAGTTTTTTGGCTCGCTGTACGTTCTCCATTTCTTTAGCTAGACTAGAAATGCTCTTGTCTATGACGTGAAGCTTGTCCTCGGTTTTCGGCAACGGAGCGGCCACCACGACCTGTCTCCCGTACTTCATCCTGCAAATCTGGACACGAGAGCGCTACCCAGCGAAGCTAATACGGGGAGCAGAAACGTCGGTAGAAAACCTCCTTTTTGAATCAATATTTTCTTCTTTTTCTTTAAGGGAACCCGGTTATCTACCAACTTCCTCCAAGACGCCTTACTTCTCTTCAAGCGATTTAGGCACTTCTGCGGAAGTTGCACGTGACCTCTGCATACGTTGAGCATACACTCGCAAATGGCCTTTGTCAGATCTCCGTCGGCATTTTTTAACAATTTTTTGCGCTGAGGCGCCTTCGCCCTGGCTAAGGCCGTCAAATTGCCGTGCTGTCTCGCTACGAGCGGACTGCTCAATTTGGCAATGCTCAACCTGTCTCTAACCACGATGGCACGGTTAATGAGGTTCGCGTTGTCCAATGCGCCCCATTTAACGTGTCAAAACAACCTGCGAATGCATGTGGAGTCCAGAAACACCCGCTATGTATATATAACGAGAAAATTTTTTTTTTTTATTTTTTTGATCAACGGTCTCGGTTGGGTATGAAATAAGAGAGCGTTTCGTCCGGAAGGACGCCTGTTCGATACCTGTATCGCTCGGGCGTGTATTGCGTGCAATCCAGCACCAGATATCCGTGTGGGTGTTGGGTAGCCTTTTCGAAAGCCTCCAGCAGAAACCTAGAGTTCCTGGGTTCGATCTGCTGGCACAGTCTTTCTATCTGCATTTTGTCTCTGTTATTCTTGAAGACCACGATGTAGTTTGCATTCAGAGATATGTTCCTATACTTCAGCCCTTGCGGAAACACTTTTTGCAGAATGTACACGATTCCGAAGCGCTTGTGATGAGAGTCTCTGGTGAAAAAATTGGACACGTACGTTCCGCCGCCCTCCGCCATCAGGTCGTCCAAGATAACCAGAAAGTTCTCTCCCACATCCTCCAGTTGGGGAATGCCCAGGTGGACCTCGCACTTCCGAGGAAAGTCTTCGAGCCTCGGCGAGTACTCCGGCGGGTGGCACCACAGCACCCTCTTCGGGCGCATGTCGAACATGAGGTCGGCGTGACGTATGAGGTTTTTCACGAAGGTCGATTTTCCGCATCGCGACGGTCCCGCCACCAGCATCGTGCTGGGAAAACTAAACCGTCTCAAGTCAGTCGGTCGTTGTCGCATCATGAGGGTCTTGGTTCGAACTGACCCCGCAGGCGCACCGGCTGGCTCTATTTATCCCGTATCCTTTTGTAACCGAAAGGGTAAGAGTCGAAGCCCTCGGTCGGCACTCGCTTGGTCACCAGCATGCGGAAAGTCTTCAGGCAGGGTTCGGTCACCACCGTCCACGATGGTTTCCTCGATATCTGGGTGCCCGTCAACGTCACCGTCTTGTCGGGGTCCCGGAGCACCGGGTTCCGAATCACCTCGGCGTTCACCAGCTGCAAGTTGCCCGAATTCAATGTAATGCCCTTGACCTTGCACACCGAGAAGGTCTTACCCGTCTCCGGGGACCGGATCTCCATGTAGTAGCTCTTCGGCCCCGTCGACGCAAACCGGGAGATGTACGAGCCCCGCCCGTACTTCTCCAGCTCATCCGTCATGTCTCCCAGGAGGCGTCCGACGGACGGCGTCCATTCCCCCGGAGCGGCGGCGGCAACGACGGAGTCGGTGTCGAAGTAGCACACCCGTTCTCCGAGTCGCTTCAGGTAAGAGTAGAGCACCAGGAGGGCGTGGGCCGTGGTGTAAGCCGCTATCACGACGTTGGCGGTGGGGTTCACCTTGGGACTCTGCTCGCAGTACCTCCACACCACGTACATGACGTCGTCGGTGACGGGCACGTAGGCAGGCGCGGCTCGTCAATATGTGCTACAGTGCTATAGCACAATGATTATTTTGCAGAAAATAGCTTCTTCTTTGTGTTAAACATATACTCAATTATTATTGCACATTTTCTTTCACTTTCACTATTTTATATGCCGCGCGCTAGTGTTCTTTGCTCATTGTGTGCGAAGATGATGCACGCCTCACATTCACGAGATAGGTACTGCGTTGGGTGCTACAAAATTCTTCAATCCTTTGCAGGGAATGTAGACCAATCCACGCATGCGAAACATAGGTGTACGATTTTGAAATCTGTTCTCCTATTGGTTGAATTTACCTAGCGTTGTGCTCCCATGAAGTGGAGCACATGAATTCATGCTGCTTCTGTACAAAGTCGCTAGATAGCAGGATTGCAATGTCATCTAACGACTTTTCTTGCTGTTATGCACCTTCTGCCATCTATGTGGTGTTGAGACAACTATCTGTTGCCGGTGATAGACCTTGCACGCAACAGAGAGAATAAAACTCTCGGAAGTTGGACATGTGGAGCAATTTCTGTTGGCACTACTTATTTTTGACAGCAACAAAGAACCGCGAAATACTCCATAAATTCAGGTTATGAACGTCAGTTTCGTGTGTTGAGCAATATCTGTGTTGTGTACGCTAAAATGAATTCTGTGGACAGCCTAATAAATTATCCTTTCTCTAGGAGGACTCTAGAAGAAAAAGTTCAAGTGAAGCAGTTAGGGAGGCAAACACCAAATATAAACATCACGCAACCTGCAAAAGGAGGGAGAAATAATTCTTACATCAGGCGATTTAACCTCAAAATTTATGAGCATGCATGGATATGTGGATGTCAGGAAAGAAATGCTCTTTTCTATTTTCCATGCTTGCTTTTTGGGAACAGTGAGTCGTGGAGTACGACGGGAGTGACAGACCTAGGGCATGTTAATGTTCTTATTAACAAACACAAACAAAATGTAAAACATTTAAACAATGTACTAGATTTAAGTGCTTTAGGTAATACAAATATTGTGACTCAGTTAAGCCGTGCTTATCAAGAGGCGAAGCTCAAGCATAATCTACAAGTAGAGAAAAACAGGTATGTGTTGTCCCGCATAATTGGCTGTATAAAGTTTTGTGGTGCATTTGAGCTTGCTTTGAGAGGACATGATGAGACTGAATCTTCTGAAAATCCTGGCGTGTTTTTAGGACTTATAGATTTAGTAAGTAACATTGATAGTGCTGTGAAGGAACACATGGACTCAAACCATATATTCAAAGGGACCTCTAACACCATCCAAAACGAACTCTTGGGTTATATGTTAGTAGTCTGTCGTGAGGTGATTCTGGAGGAAATGCAAGAAGCTGATTTTGTGGCTGTTATGGCAGATGAAACCACAGATGTTTCGCATCAGACCCAGCTTGTATTAGTATTTAGATATGAGAAAAAGGGTGTTCCATATGAGAGATTTTGGGTTTTTTTTGCAATCAGAGGGACAAAACGCAGAAGCAATTTCTGAAAGCATATTAAAAGTGCTTAATGAACTATTCAGAGATAAACGTCATAAACTTATTGCCCAAACGTACGATGGAGCTTCAGTAATGAGTGGTGCAATTGCTGGAGTACAAGCCAAAGTACAATCTCAGTTTCCAAATGCGCAGTATATTCACTGCTATGCACATCAACTGAACTTAGTGATGGAACATCCAGCTTCCCCGAATAAGTCTGCCAGAATATTTTTTCTTAATCTCTCTGCTTTTCCTGCCTTTTTCTCGAGATCCCCACAGCGCTTGGCAGCTCTGGATTCTGCGGTGACCAGAAGAGTTCCTGGTGGTTCTGCAACTAGGTGGAATTTTAGATCCAGAACTGTTAATATCATTTATGAAAATCAGGAAGAATTGCTGCAGTGCTTTTCGGAGTTGGAGAATTCTGCCCATGATAAGACTTTTCTGGAAGCAAATGGGCTTCGGCGTTATTTAGAAGACAGCAAATTCCTTTCATGGTTAAAATTCTTTCTCCGAGTAATGCCTCATGTTGATGTACTTTATAATCAACTGCAATCAAGATCAACTGAGGCTGTTAAAGTACAAAATGCTGTGTCTTCATTCATTCAGTGCATCTGTGACTTTCGAGAGGCAGCCGATGATATATTTGTGATTCCATCTGAATCAATGAACAAACGCCAGAAGGTAGAATGTCTAAAAATAGAAGCCAAAGAAGTGTGTGACCGCATTATCGAGGAGGCTAGATGTCGTTTTCAGTCGCTTAGTCATCTCGATGCAGCAAAGCTATTAAACTCTAAATTCTTTGGCAGCTTTTTAAGTCAGTTTCCTGAGGATGAACTTCAAACTGCTGTGACTACGTATACAGCACTGAACAACAAAATGCTTAAGACACAACTTAGCGTTCTGTATGCAAGACCTGACTTTAGAAACATTGACGGGGCTATGCAAATATTGCAATACATAATTTCTAACAGTCTGCAAGATTCGTTTTCTGAAGTTACAACTTTACTAAAAATTTTGATCACAACGCCAATGACCACTTCTGAGCTAGAAAGATGCTTTTCATGCTTAAAACGCGTAAAAGCGTTCTTAAGAAACACTATGTCACAGGATCGTCTTACTGCTCTGGCAATGCTGTCCATGGAGAAAAGCATCGCTTCTAGCATGGAGGGGTTTAATACCAGGGTGATCGATAAGTTCTGCAGCCGGAAGGAGCGCCGTATGGACTTTATATTTCGCCATTAGGTAAGACTAATTATATAAAATGTGTAATCACTGTGCGGTACTGTAGCACACACCTTATTTTGTTCACCAGCCGCCACTGCACGTAGGTCTGCACTTTGACGCTCGGGTCGTTGAGCAGCTCCAGGAGTCGATCGTACATGTCGACGAGCTCGCACGTGGGGAGGTTGTCCCTCTGCCCGAGTTTGCCCCAGAAGCTGTTGAGCATCAGCTTGGCCAGCTCGCGCCGACCGGGGTTGGAGGGATCGCGTGGGGATCTAGGGCGACGCCTTCGTGCTCCGAGAACTCTCTCAGGTACCGCTCTCTCGCGTTCTGCGTGTCACAGCCCGAGGGCCATCCGGAGGCTTCCATCTTGATCTTCAGGAACTCGAAGAGTCCCTTGGCTCCGGTGGCCAGGTCGTACTGCACCACGGCGTACGCCCAGATCTCGTGGACCTGGAGGAGGCGGTACCCCTTTTCAAGGGCTACCTTGACTTCGTCGACCACCCAGGTGCACTTCAGGGCCCTCTCGTGCTCTCGGTGTTCGCACTCGTCTTGGTTCTCCGACTCCGCACAAGCGCGACATAGCGGAAACAAGAGCTTGCCGTTGATGCGCGCCGGCAGCACCGGGTGGTACAGGTGTTGCGGTGGTAGAACCACGGCCTTGATGAGCCCGCCGCGCACGTCTTCCAAGCGCGGAAAGCGATCCACGTGGATCTTCGGGTGGCCGACGGGGTAGGGTTTGGTCTTTTTCACTAACGGGTACAGGCTGCACACGTCATAATAGAAGATCTTCCTGTCCCCCTCGGACTCGCAGTACGTCTTGGTACAGTTGGTGCGGCCTCCGTAGAAGGCGTCTCTGGGATTCAGGGTTTCGGGTACCGGGAAGTCTCTAGCGTGGCGCTCGAGCCCACGGTCGGCCTTATCATGGCGTTGAACTCGCACTCCCACATTTCCACCACGGCGTAGCCGGCCCGTCGGATTTTGGCCGCGACCTTCTCTGTGCTCTCCAACCTGGAGGCCATGGTTTCGTTGGCCGTGTTGTATATGGGGGCGTGGTGATTGTGAAAGCATCGTGGGTAGCCATGGTAGAAGCATCCGTGGAAGAAGTACGCGGTTCGGTCTTCTTCACTTAACACAACTAAATGATACACATAATAACTGTATACAGATCAGTCATGATACAGGAACTTTTATTCTTTCCAACCACTACTTTCAGTACAGCCATGAAATTGAACCATATCTGGAATCGATACATAATATAAATAGACTATATCCAAATTATGAAGTATTACATACAATGGATGCAAATGCGAAATCTGAATGGTGGCACAATAGTACAAAAGATGAAAGAGGGGAAAAATTGAAAGAGATTATATCAGAACTTAACTTAAGTGTTCTAAATCTACTTAACAACGCACCAACCTTTGAAAATCCAGCAGGTGCAACATCGAACATTGACCTGACCCTAGCAAATTTTCACACGGTTAACAAAATAGAAAACTGGAAAGTAGGTTTGGATTATACTACAAGCGATCACAGATTAATTTATTTCAATTACATTTTAGAACCCGGAAGAAATGTATATTTTAAAAGGGAATTTAGATTAAACTACAGACAAACCAACTGGGAGAAATTTCGACAGCAATTTGAAAACGAAAATCTAAACTACACTGGCAATGATCTACATTTTGAAGCCAAAGAATTGGAGAAAATAATTAGACAAATAATGATAAATACCATACCGAAGCTCAAAATTAAGAAATATACAGACAACGTATGGACAGAAGAACTTTACAACTTACGAAGAAAATTAAGGAAAACTAGACGAATATATCAAAAAACTATAATATATGAAGAAAGAGAAAGAAATCTGTTACTTTACAGAAAAGCTAAACTTAAATTTAAGACAACCCTGCAAGAAACTAGGAAAAAATCATGGCAAAATTATATCGAAACAGCATAGGCCAAAACATTTGGGGAGTACCATATAAAATAGTTATGGAAAAAATAAAAAAACCAGAAGTGTTAAATACTTTGAGAAAAGAAGATGGGACTATTACAACCAACTGGTCGGAATCTTTAAACGAATTGCTGCGAAAACTACTACCGGATGATAATGACGAGGCAGATAATGAGCAAAATAGGATATTAAGAAATGAACTACAGGCACCATATGAAAACAATACAGTCATGTTCCCATTTCATGAAACTGAAATCAAACATACAATTTTAAACCTTAAGAAAAAGAAGGCAGCTGGAATAGATGAAGTTAAAAATGAGATTTTGAATAATATAAGGGATAGCTTAACTCCATATTTACACAATATGTTTAATGACTGTCTATGGCAAGGAGAATTTCCCAGAGCTTGGAAAATTGCCAAGTTGACAATACTCAAAAAAGGAAGTGATAAAGATCCACTTGATCCTAAGTCCTATCGACCAATCTGCTTATTGAACACTATAGGGAAAGTTTTTGAATCTTTATTGAATAAAAGAATAATTGAATTTAGAACGATGATTGGCATGAATGACAACCAATATGGATTTCGGAAGGGAAGGTCTACCGAGGATGCCATTAACACAGTAATTGGAGCCACAAAGAATAAGCAAATATGTAGCCACCATTTTTGTTGATATTTCTGGCGCTTTTGACAACCTTTGGTGGCCTTTCCTTTTTAAGAGATTAAGAAGCTTAAATTATCCAGTTTCATTATATAGAATTCTTTTAAACTATTGCAAAGATAGAAAAGTGGAACTTTTAGGAATAAATCAAACAATAACTAAGACTATTACTAAAGGATGCCCACAGGGTTCTATATTAGGACCCACATTTTGGGAAATTGTTTTAGAAACACTCCTAGAGGAAGTACAGCGCGATAGTAACTGTTTGAAAGTAATAGCTTACGCTGATGACGTAGTTTTTTTAATAGATGCAAATTCAAGACGAGAACTAGAAGGAAAAAGTAATAATTTGTTGCATATACTTTCAACCTGGTGCAAGCGCTCCAAAATGAAGATATCCCCAGCAAAATCTGGATATATGATTTTAAAGGGAAATTTTAAAAGGGATCCAAGTTTAAAATTTGAAAATTAAAAAAATAAGAAGAAATAAGAATATGAAATAAGAATATGAAATATTTAGGAATATATTTAGATGAGAAGTTGAATTTTAATCATCATACAGAACATGTAAGGGTCAAAGCCGAAAAAACTATGATGAAACTTTCTAGAATAATTCAATTTGATTATAAAATTCCGCTCCATACTGTTAGCATATATCACACAAGCATATTCAGCTCAATAATAACTTACGGTGCTGCAATTTGGGCTACTAGAATGAAAAATGTGATGATTAGAAATCTCCTAAGAAGGACACAAAGGAAAGTTTTATTAAGATTTACGGGAGCTTATAAAACAACCCCTCCTTTAGCACTTTTTGTAATAACTGGAATTTGTCCAGTTAACTCTAAGACTTCGAGGAGCTTATTTTTGGCTTAAAAAAGGAAACTTTAACGCAGTTGCTGATATTTTGGAGCAGTATTGCACTACTAAGCGGGAAATTAAAACTAGACTGATGCATATTTGGCAAGAAGAATGGGAGACTATAAATCAAGGAAGGCGTGCCTTTTCTTTCTTCACGGATATCTTCGAAAGATTGGCAATCAGACATTTGAATAATACGAAAGGAATTGTACACTATATCTGGCCATGGACCTTATGGCACTTATTGGAAAAAGATTAATAAATTGAACACCGATGAGTGTGACGTATGCTTTAAGCAGGACACACCGGAGCATGTTATGTTTGAATGTCAAAAAAACACAAATTTTACGCTTGAGGAAAGAGAAAATCTACAAGGATATCGGCTCTTTGATATAATACGTAACAAAGATCTGTTTCCACATTTAGAGGCTCTAGCAAACAAGATTAGTTTACACGCTAGGAAGATAATTATAGAACAATCTCCACAAGTTGGAAACATAACGATAAATGCAGCAGAAAGACGATCACACAGAATTCAGACCAGAAACGTGACAAGAAACCGTGAAAACCTACATATATATGATGAAATGGAACAGCATGGAATTTAATTATCAAGACATCGAGGTAAAGGGACCGAGCACAATAATATACAATCAGGATGGAGAGGCAGTATACTAGAGGAAGTACTATCGGTGTGAGACAGGCGACAACCCACGATCAGGGAGATGATGATCAGGAAGGAGTGGCGTGTCGAGGCGAGGCGAGGCGAGGCGAGGCGAGGCGAGGCGAGTCGAGGCGAGTCTTCACCAAGTCGGAATTGCTGCATCATGCATTGATAGGAAGATCGGCGACGGATTGAGTGACCGCAAGTGTTAATGATCAAGTGATTGATAGGATTTTAAGCGATTTATGACATTGATTATCTAGTGAATCTAATTAAAAGTAAATAAGTGATTTAGTGATGTGAAAGTTGAACTAGTGAAGTGAAATGTGATTTATTTCATAAAACTTCTGGATGTTTAGGAAATAATAGTGAAAGATAATTTTGTAAAAATTAATTAAAAATAATTAAATATTAGTGATTTTAGTCCACATTATTATTTTATTAAAGTATATAAACTATCTTATTAATCAAAAATATAACATTTTTGTGTATGTTGTTTTTATAAATTTTGGTTATGTAAATTTTGAACTTTATACTACACATATTTTGTAGATTTTGTAGTTTTTGTGCTGGAAACCAGTACATATAGTATGCCGCCGGTAAGCGGCGGCAGTTTAGAGTTTTAGTTTATAGCTCTTTCTTTTTTTTATAACTGGTTACCAGTTATATTTAAGTGGATACCAGTAAATTTTTGTTTATTTAAAATTTTTAATAAATATATAAATTTAAAAAATATATTTATAAAAAGTATTAGTTATAGGTATAATTATAATATTAAATTAATTAATTAATTTTTAAGTAATAATAATAGGTAATAATAATGATAATAATAGTAATAATATAATTTATAATTTTATGTAATAATTATAATTAATAATATAATTTTATATATTTGTTTATTGTTTAGTAATAGTTTGTAGTTGTGAGTGATGTTGGGTATGAAATTTATATTTTGTTGTATTGAGGAGATTAATTTGTTTTAATTTAATTTTATTTTTTTTATTTTTTTTAAATATATATACATAAATTTATTTAGAAACTTTATTGTATTTTGATTGTTTGAAATGATTTGTTATTGTTTTAGAGCATTTATTTCTCAGAGTGATTATGTGTGAAATGTTATAATTTGTGTTTTTGTTCTTATTTTCTTGTGTTTTGTTTTTATGATATATAATTTAAATTATTTATTTTTATAATTTGTTATATATTATATCATTTTGTAATTTTATCTTAAAATTTTTCTGTAAAAGTATGTTGTATGTATGAATGTGTAGAATAAATATATGGCATATTAGCCCTGGTGTAAGTAATTAGGTGCCAGGGTTATTATACAGATTTTTATTTATTTATTTTTTATTTATTTATTTTTTATTTTATTTTTTTCCCCTTCTTCACTGTACCCGTCCGGCAATGTTGACTTCGCGTCCTCTCATAGCGTGCTGAATAACACTATTATTTTGTGACTCTACCCAAGTCAGCCATATGCATGCTATGCGAGACTGCCTGTCCGCTAGTCGATACCCGCCCACGGGTAAGAGGGCAATCTTTTTCGGCGGCATGAAGCGCTTCCTGTACACGCACATACAAGCCTGAGCGATGGTGACGCATTCCCTGAACGGATCTATGCCGTTCTCGTCTAAGACTCTCGGGAGTTAAAAACACGCATCTGTACAAAAATATAGTTCGGAAAAGAGGTCGACTTCTCGGCAAGGAATACGTTAGTACTGCGACAGGAAAAACTGTCCCAGCCAAATCTAATTCACAGCTACATTGTTCGTGCAAAGAGAAATGTACTCGTAATTTTTCAACAGAAGCGAAGAAGTCATTTTTAGATATGGTTTATTCTGGACGGCCAAAAAATGAGGAAGCCACATTTCTGATGGGATTGACACAACGTTATGATTCTAGCCAGGAGACTGAAACACCAAGACGCAGAGACAGCAGTTTCACATATTTTGTACTAGTGGTCAATGAGAGAGTAAGGCTATGCAAAACAGCTTTCTCAATCCTTTATGTAATAAAAACTAAAGCTCTCTTTAGGCTAACATCACTAATTTCTGCTGGAAAATCACCTATAGGTTTGCTCGGGAAGCATCATAACCGTGCAAGAGCCCTGCCCCAAGAAACAATTAACAAGATCGATGAACGTATTCAGCTATTTCCACTTAAGGAATCATATTATTGCTGTAAAACAGTCAAGCATCTGAGCGCAGATCTTAATGTTAAAATAATGTATGAACTATTCGGTGATGACAAGCATCCTGACCTTCCTAATATTGTTAAGCATCATTTCTATGGTCAATATTATAATAAAAATCACGGATACAGTTTTGGTAGGCCCCATATTGATGTTTGCTCAACTTGTGAGAAACTTGAAATGAGAATCAGATCCTCCTTCTTAAACGAAAATGCTAAACGCGGGTCAGTGGCAGAAAAAATTATACACTTACGCCAAGTGAAAAAGTTTTACAAGAAACACTAGGAAGTGATAAGCCAATGTAAGGAAAATGATACAGTGGAAGCAATTGTATTTGACTACACTTCCAAAAATGCCAGTTCAAGACATCTTCTGCTTAAGAAAACTTTGGATTTACGCATTTTGTGTGCATGACATGAAAACAAATTCCCCGAGTTCTACATCTACCACAAAGGAGTGGCAAAGAGAGGATCAAATGGAAGATGGATCCAGCTATCACAGAACCTCCTGTGTTCAGTAATGTCTGCGGAGGCCAACACAGGAACAACACAATGGTGAGATTTTTACTTTCTCTGGTTTTGATGGGACACTTCAAGAAAATCTATCAGTATTTCCCTATGCGCGGCCACTCATTTTTAGAGTATGACCGCAACTTTGGAGTAGCCAAAGGAAGATTAGAAGAAAGGACATGATTTATAGTCCTGACGAGTATGTGGAAATGATTATAACTTCTAAAAGATCTGGCTGTTTAGTATCAAAGGTTACTTCAGATGATGTGCTTGATTTCAAAGGATGGTGGCCACAGTTTTATAAAAGAATCACAAAGTGTGTAAGCAAGTCTATAAATAAGTTTGAAGTTTCAAAATACAGACACTTTGAATATGTAATAATCTAAAGGGTATGTAATAACCCCAGAATACATAGATGGATCAGTGAAAGAAAGTTTCTTGCTTCTGAAACCAGGAATGCACCCTGAACTACTAACATCCAAATCCTAAAACACTAAAATTCCTATTGCCAGGTTGAAAATGGATGACACCAGAAAAATCATTGCATATATTCCTCATAACAAGAAAGTGTTTTATGAAGAAGTTTTGACATGGCCAGTAGAAGATTCAGAAACACAAAGTGAAGAGGGGGATTGAAGAGTACATTTTGTGAAAACATAATGCAATATATTGTATAGATATTATTATAAATATATGTTCTTGATACTTTCTGTTTGTAATACAATTCATGTATGTTCATTTAAACCAGTGTAAAAGTACTTGTACTTTCAAATATATGTAATTTTTATACTTATTGTTCATAAGCTTCTTGATTCTTTTCCCAGCTATCGATAACGTATTTATTCCGCTAGTATTAAAATAATAAGAAAACAATTTGCTAACGTTTTCCTCTCTAATAAAAAAAACATCAGTGACCGTGTGTGTGATTTGACAAGCAAACAAGAAAAAACAAACAATTCATTATTGATCTGAACTATGTTATATTCATATATTTGTTCATTTTGCGCCACTGTGTGTTTGCTTAACATCATTAAATTATTCTATGTTTCAATCAATTATATGTTTAAGATTTTATTCTTATATGACATATTTCGAGGTAAACTGTCGGGATATATAACACCTTATCGTAACTAGATGATCTGGCACGCGCGCGAATACATACACTAGACAAGATCCATCATGTATGCGGTGCGTGTCTGTTGGCCTCTTAAGCAAGATGCAGATAGATTTCAAAGCACGTAATTGCCACGGAACGCTTGTGTGTGTGTGTGTGTGTGTGTGTGTGTGTGTGTGTGTGTGTGTGTGTGTGTGTGTGTGTGTGTGTGTGAGTATGAAGGGAAGTTGCATATTATCTCCCAGCATTTTCTGTGTGAGAGACTCATATTAACGCCTTCTTTAAAAGGTATGCCAAACATTTAAAAAAGCTTGCTAATCAGCTCTTGAATTATCTTATCTTAATTTGATAGTGTGACGTGTTCAACCATAGTCTGCGCATTTTATCGGATTTTAACTGCTGGCCTGACATTAAAGCATGTCTGTTAAATACGTTAGAAATATGAGCCTATGTTCAAAACAAAAAGGACGAAGGAAAAAAACCAAGCAAACGAGGAAAAACAAGACTGAACTTATACGTATCAATATAATTGATATTTTAAGCAAAATTCTGAAGCCATTTTTTCAGAAAATACAAAATTTGGAAACATATTCCATGTTGGGTTTTTTTTAACATTTTCATATCTCGTTCTTGAAAGATTTAAATCCAAGTGCGTTAACCGACTTTTTTTTCGTTTTTTTTAAACTATGCTTTTTCACCATCAGCAACGCTATGATTCTTGCAATTCCTTTTTCTCTCCCTATTTTTTATAAGGCAAAGGTTGCTTCCTCATTTTTCATCCAATGGCAACGCACCTTATTTCCACCAATCATCGTCATTTTGGAATCCTAACGACCAATCCCAACGCGTGTTATTTTATCCAATCAGATCACGCCACGTCACTTCCGCATATCACGTTTCCCCATTCCTCCAAGATCCTTCCCTTCTTTGCTTCCCAACACCCGTAAAGACCACATCACTTCTCCCTTCCGCAAATCACGTGCCTTTTTTCGTTCTCTACGAGCAACAATACATCTCGGCAGTCAAAATGCAGCAAATGATAAAAAACCTAGAGCAGTTGTACCTCGGCAGATGCTTATCAGCGCACTTGAACCATTCACCGACATATATTATGACAGATCACATTCTCGGCGATTGGATGCTTAACGTCCGTCAAGACAGAGTACTCGTTCAACATCCACACGCTCAAGGTCCACCAATCATATTATTTTATTAAAAAAAAAGCAACGGTTGGTGGGAACATCTCAACGTTTTTTCCTGTGCGAGAAAACCCCATCCTGCGGATGTGGTATATCGCAATCTCCCCTCCCCTCCCATCCACCCTTCCCCCACCCCATCCTCACCAACGGATGTGGGCGTGTACGCAAACTCAGCGCTTACACCTGATACCTCTTTCATCTACATAGACGTCTCATCTTGCCTTCAGCTGAGACCGAGCTCTCGTAGAGGAACGACATGCCAGCCCTGTGCAAGACCTACAACTACTCCTGCGGCAAATTCCGGCTTCGTCACTCAAACTTATGTTCCAGGTGTCAACTTGCTCTTGCTCCTCAACGGCTACATCATCTCAAATAGCAACGGTTGGTGGTAAAATCTCAACGGTTTTTTCCTGTGCCAGAAAACCCCATCCCCCCGCACCCCTTCCCCACCCCAGCGGGTGTGTCTGCGATCGCAAACACAGCTCTGACACCGGATGCCCCTTTCATCTATATAGACGTCTCATTTTACCCTCAGTGGGTACCGAGCTCTGGTGGAGGAACGACCTGCCAACCCTGAAAGACACACCACGGCTCCTCCTGCTGCAAATTCCGGCTTCCTCACTCGCACTTGTCCTCAAGGTGTCAACTTGCACTTGCTCCTCAACGGATAAATCATCTTGCATCATTACCCATCCAACCCACACGGAACACATCGTTTGCAACCAACTTTCTAGAACAACCAAACAGGCTTGTACTCCTTTTTTCGTACAATAATTTAAACTTTTTTCAATGCATCTTCTCAATAAAAATAAATAATCTAATCAACAGTCCCTCCTTAAGCAATCGGATTAACCATTATCCCATAGCGTTAGTGGCGCACGGCGCGCGCGCGCGCCGTTGATGGCGGGAAGTTTGAAAATTTGAAATGAACTACGCTCACAGAAAAAAATGTTCTAATTCTCAAATTTAACGACATCTTAAGTTTTTTCACTGTTTCGCATTTTCATGGCGCGAAATTTGAAATACATTAAATGGCGCGAAAATTTGACCATTTGAAATCTACCACTTGGCTGGAAAAATTTCAAATCTTCAAATTTTCCGCCATCTTGAAATTTTCAAATTTCCCGCCATCAAAATGCAACACTAGCGCCACGCGATACTAACGCCATCTAGCGGCGAAAAAATCGTTAATCCAATAGCTTAAGGAGGGACTATAACTACTTCAGTCTTTCCAGAATCAGGCGTTCAAACAGCTTCCCAAGCACAATGAGCAGACAAATCGGGCGGTACGTGGTGGAGTTTAGATTCCGTTTCGGTTTCTCTAACAATAAGAGTCGTGCCAGCTTCCACTCTGGGGGGAAAATACCATTTATCAACAAGTGATTGAAAATTCCAGGCACCTCTCCGTGTAATTCTTGAGGACTGCTTTTATCATCATAGGGTATAAGCCATCCGGTCCAGGAGACTTTGTTGTCCTTGATTTTTTCTACGGCAATAACAAGTTCATCGGAGGTAAATAGGGGTATCTTCTCCTGGGGCACAATATGTTTAGCCCAAGAGATGGGAACGTGAGCTGGAAATAGTGTCTGTGTGATCTCTAACTGACCGGCGTCAGGCAGGGAAGCAGACGGCGAGTGAAACTTATTCGCGGCAATCTTGTAGCCCTGACTCCAAAGGTTGGAGTCAATTTCGGCTAGGATCTCTTGCCAAGCTACACGTTTGGCTTCTAATATGACGGCCTTCAATACAGCTCTACTTTCTCGATATTGTTCCCATAGGTGTTTTTGAACTTCATCGTCCCGCTTATTGGCCCTTACCATGGCACGACAATTCTGCAAGCTGTGGCGTCGTTTGACGGCTATCTCATCAGACCAAAAATATGCAGGCTTTCGAAAGTTTGCGAAAGACTTCCTGGGAAAAGTATTATCCCAGGCCTGCTGTATAAGATGGGAAAAATCCTTGGCCGTTAGAAACGCTTCTCCGTGTGATGAAAGTAAACGGTCCACCTCTGCAATTAATCTTGGGAGGCATTCCGGTGTCACCCACCAACCTGTGGGACGGGAGCGATGACCAAACCTAGGAGAAGAGTTAGCGATCTTAATATCAAAAACTATGTGCCTCGTCTTCCAACACTTCCCATCGAACTAACCTCTGAGAGATATTACAGGTGCTGAAAGTAAAGTTGATATATGACTCACTATTACGTCGTACAAAAGTAGGAGCCTGCCCACGATTATGAGTGATGAGATCATCTTCAGCCAGCCACTCTGCCAAAGCACGTCCTCTGGCATCCTCCACAGGAGAGGACCACTGATGCGACTTAACATTGAAATCTCCTCATGGCCAGTCGTAATTTGTGTAAGAATGTGGTAAAAGCCAGCAAATCCACGTTGGGAGAAAGGCAGCAACCAAAAACAACCATAAACTGTGTCTCGATCCACACAAACCCTTCCCCGTGTCCGGTAGGTAAGACCAGAATAGTATTCTTGGAAATGCGTATGCACTTCTGTTGTTGTGGGTCGCATAGATTTCACCTGGACATTCTCTGTAGCCACGTCAATAGCCCGAGAAAGTGCCTCTTGCACCTCGGAGGATGTAGTGATGGCATAAATTCCATGAATATGGAAAGGTTTATCATTTCTTTTCGGGCACCGTGCCACCGTGTTAGATACTTTGGCGGCTATAGCAGAGCGTAAGGTTTCTGCTTAGTCGTTTCCACTGCGGGTTTTCTTGATAGTTTGCTCTTCTACAACAAGGTCAGCTAAGTTAACCTGTTCTTTAACTTCCTTTAACAGGTCGCCGTGGGTTCGTTGTCCAGGAGAAACAATAATATCCCCTGTATTCTTACGCGTTGAAGAAGGTCGTGAAGTATGAATTTGATACCGCCCTCCGTGGCCGGTGTTGTGCTGTCAGGGAGCATGCAACAGTATCTTAATGCCAGAGTTCAGGAAGACATGTTCGAGTATTTTCTGAGTCTAGGAGAGTTCAAATACGGCAAGTAACGGCATTCGAATTTTCCATCTCCCATGTTTCCGAGCCAATGTTCTTAAGTTCGCCAACTTTTCTAACAGAAAAGTAATAATAATAATAGTTGTAGTAGTAGTAGTTGTTGTTGTAGTATAAGTAGTAGTAGTAGTAGTAGTAGTAGTAGTAGTAGTAGTAGTAGTAGTAGTAGTAGTAGTAGTAGTATAAGTAGTAGTAGTAGTGGCAGCGGTAGCGGTGGTGGTGGTAGCGGAGGCAGTGGCGGCAGCGGAGGTAGCAGCAGTAGCTGAAGTAGCAGTAACGGCGGCAGTAGTGGTGGCAGTAGCGGCGGTGCCAGTAGCCGAAGTAGCAGTAGTGGTAGCAGTAGCCGTGGCAGTAACGGTAGCAGTAGTGGTGGCAGTAGTGGTGGTAGTAGTGGTGGCAGTAGTTGTGGCAGTAGTTGTGACAATAGTGGTGGTCATAGTGGTGGTGGTGGTGGTGGTGGTGGCTGTAGCGTTGGCGGTGACGGCGGTAGCGTCAGCGGTGGCGGCGGTGGAAGCGGTGGCTGCGGTGGCGGTGGCGGGTGCGACGGCGGCTGTGATGGTAGGAGTAGAAGGAGTAGGAGTAGCAAAAGCAGTAGAAGTAGCAGTAGTAGCTGTAGCAGCACCAGTAGCAGCAGTAGAAGGAGCAGTAATAGCAGTAGTAGCAGCATTAGTAGAAGCAGGAGTAGCAGTAGTAGTAGCAGGAGTAGTAACATCTGCGGCAGCGGTAGCGGTAGCGCTGGCGGTGGGGGTGGCGGTGGTGATGGCTATGGCTGAGCTAGTGGCCGTGGTGGTGTCAGTGGCGGTAGCGGTGGTAGTGGTGGAACCGGTGGTGGAGTGGTGCTAGGGATGGTGGTAGCGGCGGTAGGGGTAGTGGCAGTGGCAGTAGTGGTGATGGTAACGAGAGTAGTGGTGGTAGTGGCGGTAGTGGTAGTGGTGGTAGATGTAGTGCTTTTTTTTCTGACGACTTTCGAAACTGTAAGAACATGACATCGAAAGACCCCTACCTTTATGTCTTTATCTTGTCTCATGGTTTTATGTTCCCAGGGGTAAGTATGTTATTTTGCTTCATCGTATTTTGTTTTTAGAATGTAGGAAATCATTTTCGAGATCAGTTCCCATGTATCCTTTGTTTGCAGCTTATAGCCTACAATATTGTCTGTATTAATTGCTGCACGTATATGTTGATTTACAGTTTGTCTAACAGAGATCCATCTTGGACAGACCAGCACCACATGCTCTGTTGTGTCGATATCGCCACAATATGGGCATCTGTCATCCTGTGCCAGGTTCATGGAGTACAAATAACTCTTGAAATAGCCATGTCCTGAAAGGAACTGTGTTACATAGTAACCCACTGCTCCATGTTGCCTAGGTAACCATGGTTTTATTTCTGGAATCAGTCTTTTGGTCCACTGTGATGTTACGTGCTCCTCATTCCATTCTTGTTGCCACCTCTCGTAGGAACGTTCTCTTGCTACCTTTTTTGTTGGTATCGATTTGCGTCTTGTTGGTACGCTCTCTCCTAAATTAACAGGTGTTTGGGCACAGATCCGGCTATGACTTGGATTGCCGGATGTAGTCTTGGTGAATGCATTGGTGGTAGTGGTGGTGGTAGTGCTCGGTGGTGGTGTTTTTTTTTTTTTTTTTTTTTTTTTTCCTTGACGACTTTCGTAACTGTAAGAACATGACATCGAAAGACGCCTACCTGTTTTTCTTGATCTTGTCTCATCATATTATGTCATATTTTGTACCCAAGAATAATTATGTTATTTTGCATCATCGTATTTTGTTTTAAGAATGTAGGTAAGCATTTTGGAAATCAGTTCCCATTTATCCTTTGTTTGAAACATATAGCCTATAACATTGTCTGCATTAATCGCTGCACCTATATCTTGTTCCACAGTGTGTCTAGCAGAGATTCATCTTGGACAGACCTGCACCACATTCTCTGCTATGTGGGTATTGCCACAATATGTGCATCTGTCATCCTGTGCCAGTTTCATGGAGTGCAAACAGCTCTTAAAACAGCCATGTCCGGAGAAAAACTGTGTTACATAGTAACCCACTTCTCCATGTTGCCTATGTAACCACGGTTTTATTTCTGGAATCAGCCTTTTAGTCCACTGTTAAGTTACCTGCTCCTCGTTCCATTCCTGTTGCCACCTTTCATAGGAACGTTCTCTTGCTACCTTTTTTTCTTTAGTGTCGATTTGCCTCTTGTTGGTACGTTCTCTCCGCAATTAGCAAGTATATGGGCACAGTTCCGGCTATAACTTGAATCTCTTTGGTGGAAACAGCCCTGTACGCACTATCAATTCTTATGGCCATCTCCCTTTGCGGTTTTTCAACCAGCTTCCTGTATGTAGTATGTAGCTTTATCTTTCCATAGAGGCGCTCCGTATAATATAATTGAGTTGACAACACTAGCCAATATTCGTCTTTTAGATGGCTTAGGACCTCCTATGTTTGTCATCAGTCGGCTCAGACCCGCAATTACTTTGCTTGCTTTTGCTGTTACAGTTTGGATCTGTGGGCTCATACCAAAGTTATGTCCTATTCTGATACCAAGGTATTTTAAGCTTCTCGCAGACTTTATTTGTGTAATTCCTATAGTCACTTCAATTTCTCTTACAGTTCTTCTCCCTACAAGGACAACTATTAGAGTTTTTTTTGGAGCTAACTGCAGACCTTTTCTCAGCATCCATGATTCTACTTTCCCTACAGTCCATTCTATCCGGTCTTCTATCTCCTCTCTGCTATCACCACTGATTACTAGCGCTAAGTCGTCAGCATATCCCACAATTGTTGTTCCTTCTGGGACCTCTTGCTTCAATACATCATAATAGGCATTCCACAGTATGGGGTCTAGAACAGAGCCCTGTGGTGCTCCGCACGTCATATCCATTGTACTCTTCTCTCCAAACATCATTACTCGGTTGTGTAGATAGCTACATATAAGTTTAATAAGATAAGGTGCTATCTGTCGTCGTCTTAGCTCATCCACTATACCCTTCCAGGGGACTGAATTAAATGTATTTCTAACGTCAACTGTTACCAGTGTTACATCTTTCTTTGCATTTAGCTTTGGCTCTTCTGCAATATTTTGAACTACTTGCACTGCTATAGTAGACATTCCTTTACGGAAACCGAACTGGTTTGCTGACAGTCCTTCCTCTTTCTCTAGCTCTTCAATTAATCTTTTATTAATTATCTGCTCAAACATTTCACTAATTACATTTAGCAGACAGATAGGCCTGTATGACTTCCTTTCTTCTACTTTACTAGGTTTTTCAATAAGAATTAGTTGTCCTTCTTTCCATTTTTAGGGAAGTCGCCTATCACAATTAGTTTGTTTATCGTTTCGGTCAGAAGCTCAGGTTTCTATGTTGTAATAAGCTTAATAATCTCTGATAGTATACCATATGGGCCCGCCGCTTTACCTGATCTAATTTTTTTCCAGCGTCTCTGAATTCTTCTTTCCTGCATACTGGAATATTGCCTACCTCGGTCATTTCCTGCCATGTTATAGTTTTACATTTAGGGAACAATCCTCTCGCTATATTCGTTTGCTCCTCATCAGTAGCTACTATTGGAGATC
The DNA here is from genome assembly GCA_030765045.1 of Tenodera sinensis. Lineage (NCBI taxonomy): Eukaryota > Metazoa > Arthropoda > Insecta > Mantodea > Mantidae > Tenodera > Tenodera sinensis. The sequence continues at coordinate 150,910,198 of CM060964.1, forward strand.
TCAACCCCAGCTTGCCGGTAACCATTTTATAGCCAATGCCCCATATGTCATTGTCTACTTCTATGCATAGTTGCTTCCATGCTTCAGCTTTGGCCTTTGTTATTTCACTTTTTAAAGAATCCCGGCAGAGCCTATAATTATTTCGTGCTGTTATTCTGGTTAAAATTCTCTTTGCTTTAGTGCAGTTTTGCCTTATTGCTGCAATTTTGTTGTTCCACCAATGAGTACTTCTGCGTCCAGCATGAGGCTTTTTCCTTTTTAGTGTTAGGTTACAAGCTTTTTCCAAGATCTCATCTAATTCATGTACTTCATGAGTATAATATGGATGCTTTATAAGGTCTTCGACTTTCTGAAGTATCTCTTGTTTCTTTTCTTCTTTATACATCCATCTCTTATGTTGATTTTTTTCTTTGAACTCCTCTCCTATCATCTTTGATCTCTATATAGATATTCCTATGGTAACTCAAATTCTCTTCGTCACTCACGTACCAGTTACTTACTTGTCTACTAATATCTCACGTGCATATAGAAACATCTATAAAGGACGTACCTCCGTTTCTGTCAAAAGTAGGTATTTTTCCATCGTTTAAAATGATGAAATCGTTTTCACTTACCCATTCCGCCAGGACACTGCCTTTCCTATCTTCTATAGGTGAGCCCCATGATAATGATTTTGCATTAAAGTCTCCTCCTATTAATAGCTTTCTCCCCCTATGTTGTCGAATAGAAGTATTTATTTCAGATATAAAGCACTGAAAATCTTCCACATTTTTAGCAGGTGATATATAGCTTGAATATAAGATAATATCATCAGACTCGATCCATACATACCCATTTCCTCTTCCGCTATTTCGAGTTTTTATCTTATCTTGTGAAATATAGATAGCTGCGTCTAGGTAATTATCTGTCACCCATTTTAGGCTATTCTTCACCATATTTCTATTGGGTTCAGCAATAATTGCAAAATCAAGTTTATTTGCCTCGCATTTCTGTCTTAAGAGATCAGTAGCCCTTTTGCTTCTATCTAGGGGCCCTAATGACCAAGTTGTCGACGGGCCCTTAAACCCAACACACTCACTCACTCACTCACTCGCTTCTATCTAAATTTACTTGTATTATTTTCATTCTGTGCTATGTATCCTACCCCTCTTCTCTATATTTCTCCTTTTTACTAATCCCTGTAATTGGGACAACGCATTGTATCCGCTTTATGTCCATTAATCTTGCATAAGTAGCAAAACTGTTCATTTTTACACTGTTTTACTTGATGCCCTGGCTGGTTACATTTATAACATAATTTTTCTTCATGGTTCGCTACACATTCTATCGCTATGTGCCCTACTCTACAGCAGCGATAACATCTGGGTAGAGTGCCTACTTCTCTTACTCTCCAATTGTCCCATCCCTCTCCTATCGTTTTCTTAGGAGTTGTTGAGGAGCATCTTTATCAAGCGTTACAAAAGCTTACTTTAATCTCCTTCTATTTACCTTTTCTTATAGTTTGATTTGGATTTCATCACCAGTTTTCTTTACCTCTCTCATTATGGTTGCTTTCACATCTTCCTGTTCTATTGTTTCATCTATGTCCAAAATCATGACGGTCTTTGTTCCTGTCTTTAAATCAACCTTTGCAACTTTATCTAATTTCGTTGTTAGCTGCTTCCTGAAAGACTTGCGGCTTTCAATTTCCTTTCCCTTAATTTTCAGCTGTATATTACCACTTTTGGTTGTACTTATTTGTGGTACGAATACTCCATCTGTCCTCACCTCCTTCTTCATATTTTTAACTAAGTCGGCGTACGACGTTCCCTCCATTAGTTTTATGATTATTACCTCTTCATTTCTTGATCTCTTTGTCCTCCCAATCTCTATCGCACTATCTTCCGATCTCCTCCTAATTTGTTCCTTCTGATCATATATCGGAATTTTAACATTTTCCTTTCTACCTATAATTTCCAGTATCTTACGTACTACCCTTCCATCAATTTTGTTTGTCACAGCACATACCGTTCTTGTCCTATTCTTTTCTTTATCCATCTTGATTACCCTTTCTAGGTTTCTTTTCAAGCTACTTCTATCATTTAGTGTTTTCCCACCTTCTTCAGTTACAACCAAGTAGTTGTAGTTTTCCGAACTACTCATTAGGACAGCATCATCATCCATAATTCCATTTCTAATTCCATTTTACCTGGTTCTGGTTGATTTTCCTTGATCAGCTTTTGTAAGTGCAACTTGGATTGTATTACTTTATTAATAACTGGGTCATTTCTGTCCTCTTTTGTATCCATGATAATAATTAAGTCCTGGTCATCTCTTGTAGGAATTTCATCACTTATTTCACATGTTTGGTGTCCTTCCTCAGGCCAGCTAAGTTCTAATAGATTTTGTGGCTCTTTTACACCAATCTCCTTCTTTAAGTCATCTTCTATTCTTTCGATTTGCACTTGTATTGTCTTTTGTTTTTCAGTAGGAGTCTGTGCCTGTGCCTCGACAGATTTCTTTTCAACTGCTAGCGCTTCAAAGGATTTCACTTCCTTGAGTTTATGTTTTATTTCTGTTATACATTCAGTAGGCCCTGCCAGCCTTTTAGAATAGCTAGCCACTCATTGTTTTCCTCAGCAACTCTTTTAGCATATTGCTTCTTTTTCCATCCTCTTAGGAAATGGACAACTCTCCTCATCAGCAGTTCTGGTTTTGTCCGGTGTCTCCGCTCTCTTTCGCTTTTGCTCTCGGACATCCTCTTTGATTGGCGATGATGTTTCATGGCAACTTTTACCTACTCCACCACTATATTTACTACTTTCCCCTTTGAGTTTATATTCAATTTCGCTTCTACTTTTACCTGGAGATCTTGGTATTGAATCTCTCCTTTGAAATGGGTCAAAATCCTCGGAACGCATCATTTCTTCTAGAGGTGGTACTTCTCTTCGTTTCTTTATATTAGGCCCAATATATTTATGCACTTCTTGCCTTTGTTTGGATGCCTCATTCCCATTCTGGTTACCCCCCTGTCGTAGATCGCAATTCACCATCATAAGCATTTCCTTGTTTGGTTCTAGTAGTATTTTCCGGCGTCACAGCCTGCTCCCCTTCCGCTGATGATGAGTAGTCGCCTGTTGACGATCGGCCTGGGCCTACTCGCTCACCCAAGACACCGACCGGAACTGGAGATCCGACCTCCTACTCCGTAACGTTTTTCTGTTTCGAAACCCAGTCCATAGTATTTAAATAAATAGCTCAAAATCATAGCCGGTCGGCACCATAAATCCCGCCTAGCCAGAGCCCTGTTAGCCGTCCAAGATCTTAGTTTGGACGTTGCCCGCCCCACACGTGGCCAAAGTAACATGCCAGACATAGGGTTGGTCCTCGTGGGGCTGGTGGTGGTAGTGACGGTAGTGGTGGTTGTGGTGGTGGTAGTGGTGGTGGTGGTAGTGTTGGTGGTGGTGGAAGTGGTGACGGTGACAGGGGTGGTGGTAATAGCGGTCGTGGTGGTGGTAGTGGCAGTGGTGGTGGTTGTGGTAGTGGCGTTGGTGCGGTTGGCGGTAGTGGTGGTGGTAGTGGTGGTAGTGGTGCTGGTACTGCTGGTGGTAGTGTTTTTTGGAATTAACGTCCTCCAACACTGTGTGATATCGGACGAAGGTGGCAGTGGTGGTGGTGCTATGTGGTGGTGTTGTGTGGTGGTATTAGTGGTTGTGGTAGTGGTTTTGGTAGGGGTGGTGGTAGTGGTTTTGGTAGTGGAGGTGGTAGTGGTTGTGGTAGCGGTGGTAGTGTTGGTGGTAGTGGTAGAGGTGATGGTAGTGGTGGTAGAGGTTGTAGGGGTGGAGGAAGCAGTGCTGGCAGTGGCGGTAGTGGTGGTGGTAGTGGCGCTAGTGGTTGTGGTAGTGGCGGTAGCGATGGTTGTAATGGTGGTAGCGGTGGTGATAGTGGCGGTAGAGGTGGTAGTAGTGGCGTTAGCGACGGTGGTGGTGGCGGTAGGGGTGGTGGTAGTAGTAGTGGTATTATGTGGTGGTGGTTTTAGGTGGTGCTGTTAGTGGTGGTGGTGGTTGTCGTAGTGGTAGTGGCGGTGGTGGTGGTAGTGTTGCTGGTCGTGCTGGTGATAGTGGTGGTGATATGTGGTGGTGGTGTTAGATGTTGGTAGTGGTGGTAGTGATCTTGGTAGTAGTGGTAGTGGTGGTAGTGGTTGTGCTAGTGGTAGTAGTGTTGGTGGTGGTGATAAGGGTGATGGCAGTGCTGGTGGTAGTGGTGGTGGTGTTATGTGGTGGTGGTGTTGGGTGGTAGTGTTGGGTGGTAGTGGTGTTAGTGCTGGTGGTGGTAGTGGTGGTGGTGGTTTTGGAAGTGGTGGTAGCAGTGGTGCTAGTGGCGGTAGTGGTGGTGGTAGTGGCGGTAATGGCTGTGGTAGTGGCAGCAGCGCTGGTGGTAGGGGTGGTGGTAGTGGCGGTAGTGGTGGTGATAGAGGCGTTAGGGGTGGTGGTAATGGCGGTAGCGATGGTGGTAGTGGCGATAGCGATGGTGGTAGTGGCGGTAGCGGTGGTGATAGTGGCGGTAGTGGTGTTAGCCTTAGTGGTACTCGCGATAGGCCTGGTGGTCGTGGCGCTAGTGCTGGTGCTATTGGTGGTAGTGGCGGTGGTAGTGGCGGTAGTAGTGGCGATGGTAGTGGCGGTGGTAGTGACGGTGGTGGTGGCGGTATTTGTAGTAGTAGTGTTGCTGGTGGAAGTAGTTGTGGTGGTAGTGGTGGTTGTAGTAGCAGTGGCAGTGGTGGTAGTGGTTTTGGTAGTGGTAGTTATGGTGGTCACAGTGATGGTGATGGTGGTATGGTTGGTGGTAATGTTTGTGGTAGTGGTAGTCGAAGTGATGGTAGTGCTGGTAGTGTTTGATATGGTGGTAGGGTAGTAGTAGTGGTGGTAGTGGTGGTGGTGGTGTTGGTGCGAGTGGCGGTAGCGGCGGTGCCGACGGTGTTGGTAGTAGTAGTGAAGTAGGAGAAGTAGGAGTAGCAGCAGGAACAGGAATTGGAGTAGGTGTAGGAGTAGCAGTAGCGGCAGTAGGAGGAGCAGTAGCAGCAGCAGTAGCAGCAATAGCAGCAGTAGCAGCAGTAGTAGAAGCTGGAGGAGCAGCAGTATTAGCAGCATGGAGTAGCTGCAGCGGCGGCAGCAGCAGCGGTGGCAGCAGCGGTAGCACCAATGGCAGCAGTAGTGGCAGCAGCAACAACAGCAGTCGCAGCAGCTGCAGCGGTAAAGGTAGCGCTAGCGCTAGCGCTGGCGGTAGTTTTGGCCGAGGCGCTGGCGGTTGCGATATCGGTGGCGGTAGCGGTCGTGGTAGTAGCAGTAGCGGTGGTGATAGTGGCGGTAGTGGTGGCAGTGGTGGTGCTACTGCCAATAGTGGTGGTAGCGGCGGAAGTTGTGGTGGCAGTGGTGGTTGCGGCGGTGGTAGTGGCGGCGGTGGTGGTATTTATAGTGGGGGTGGTGATAGTGGTGGTTGTATTGGTAGTGGTTGTGGTGGTGGCTGGAGGTGGTACTTCTGGTGGTGGTGTTGGTGGCAGTGGTGGTAGTGCTGGTGATGGTAGTTGTGGTAGTGGTGTTGGTAGTGGCGGTGGTAGTTTTTTATTATTATTTTTAATTAACGTCCTCCAACATTGTGTCATATCGGACCAATGAATGAAATGAAATGGGTGAAATGATGCTCAAATGAGCCCGAGGTCCATGGAGCTTTAAGTTACACTGGTCGACAAGATTTTTTTCACAAGAAATCTGAATAGTGAATCTAGTGCATTTTTTCATCGTGAATTCAGATATGTAGTCAGAATTTTCCCATCAGGCATAGTTTTTCTGTGAAAGCTACTTTTCAAAATATGATTTTAGCGTTTTCTTTGACCTGTCATAGGAACCTTTACCCCATATGTAGCTATTTTACTCAAGCCGTATTTATTGAAATTATTTGCAATATCACGCTGAAGCACCACAAAACAAGACTGTGCCGGTTCATTCATGTTTAGACATGCTCAGACCTGTCTGGCATTGTGATGTGTCAGTATTGAGCTGACTGTGACATTGTTCACTAGTGAAATATTTCCTTCCTTTCTGTTTAGAAGTGTATTGTGTATGTTGTGAATGTTGTATTTCAGTGCTTAATGTTTTCATCATGCCAAGAAAGTGTGTAAATCATGCAGATAATTTGTGCTATATTTGTGGTGAGCTGACCTTCAAGTCTCAGAGGCGAAATATGACCCCACTTGTAAAGAAGTGTTATCATCTTTACTTTGGCTGTCAAGTTGGTGATTTTGATAAGAGCTGGGCCCCAAATACATGCTGTGTTTTGTGTGTTAGACTGCTGACTGGGTGGAAAAATGGTACACATTATATGCCATTTGCAATTCCCATGATTTGGAGGGAACCGAAGGATCATTCAACTGACTGTTATTTTTGTTTGACAAATATTAAAGGAATCACATCTAAAACAAAATATACAGTTAAGTATCCGAATTTGCAATCTGCATTGAGACCTGTCTTGCACAGTGAAGAGTTCCCCGTACCAGTATATGTAGATACAACCTTAAGTGATAACTCTGATTCTGACCTAACTAAAACTCAAAATGATTCAGATGAAAATAAAAATGATCTTACATATGAAGCCAGTAGCTGTTCATCAGAACCATACTTTCCCAATCAGCAAGACCTTAATGACCTGATTCGGGATTTAAATCTGTCTAAACTGCAAGCTGAAGTTTTAACTTCCAGACTCAAAGGGTGGAATTTACTCCAAAAAGATGTAAGAATAAGTAGTTATCATAGCCGCCATAGTGTTTTCAAAGAATACTTCTCTGAAGAATATGGTGTTGTGTTTTGTAATAATATTTGTTCACTTATGGAAACTCTTGGGCATCAACACCGACCAGATGAGTGGCGATTGTTCATAGACTCCTCTAAAGTAAGTTTGAAGGCTGTGCTGCTACATATTGGCAATGAACTTCCATCAATACCAGTAGCGCATGCCGCTATGAAAGAGACATATCAAAATATGAAACTAATTTTAGAGAAAATACAATATGGAAAATATGAATGGAATATCTGTGGTGATTTAAAGGTCATTGCTTTATTGCTTGGTTTGCAACTTGGGTTCACCAAATTTTGCTGTTTTTTGTGCGAATGGGACAGCAGAGATAAGAAGTCTCACTACGTTAGAAAGTCATGGCCAAAACGTTAATCTCTTCTCCCTGGCCAGAAAAATGTGGCATGTGTCCCTTTAGTGAATCCTGAAAAAATATTTTTACCTCCATTGCATATTAAGTTAGGAGTTATGAAAAATTTCGTCAAAGCTATGGATAAACTTTCTGATGGATTCTTGTACTTGAAATCAAAATTCCCCAAAGTCAGTGATGCTAAATTGAAAGAAGGAGTTTTTATAGGACCACAAATCCGATCATTAATGGCTGATGAACATTTCGAGGGACTGTTAAATCCACTGGAGAGAGCAGCCTGGCATTCTTTCAAAAGTTTATGTTGCAATTTTCTTGGAAACCATAAAGCAGAATTCTATCGTGACATAGTGGCTGATCTTCTGCATTCTTATAAAGCTATGGGATGCAACATGTCTTTAAAAATTCACTTCTTGGACTCTCACTTGGACTTCTTCCCCGAAAACCTTGGAGCTGTCAGGGATGAACACGGTGAGCGTTTTCATCAGCAAATTTCTACGATAGAGAAGAGGTACCAAGGCAAGTGGAGTTCCAATATGTTGGCTGACTACTGTTGGACTAAAATGAGAGATGTTCCAGATGCAAAATATACCCGAAAATCACTATCTACCACTTTCTAGGTAAGTCAGAATCAGTAGTTATAATTTTGAGTTAGATAGCTAGTTACGGATTTTTTAGAATATTATAAAAATTCAAATGAATATCACACAAAACTCCTGCCTGATGCGGACAAACTGTAATTATATTTGAATTCAGCACGAAAAATACTTTTAGAATCTGTTATTTTAATTCTTGTGAAAGAGAAAAAGTTAATTTTTGTAGACCAGTGTTACCCGACATTCGTCTTCTCAGGGTAGGGAAAACCTCGGAAAGAAAATTACCCGTATAACTTGCCCTAAGCGAGATTCGAACTTGCGACCTCTTGAACGTAAGGCACACAAACTAACCATCACGCTACCGAGGAGGGCGCGGTGGTAGTGGCGGTGCTGGTAGTGGTGGTAGTGGTCGTAGTGGGTGGTTGCGATGGTAGGGGCGATGGTGGTGTTGGTGGAGGAGGTAGTGGTGGAGATGTTAGTGGTGTTTGTTGTGGTGCTGGGTGGTGTCGATGGTAGCGGCAGTGGTGGTGTTGGTAGAGGAGATAGTGGTGGTGGTGCTAGTGGTGGTGTTGTTATTGGTGGTGGTGTTAGTGGTGGTTGTGGTGTTAGTGGTCGTGTTAGTGGTGGTAGTGGTGGTAATGGCGGTGGTGGTGTTGGTGGAGGAGGTAGTGGAGGTGGTGTTAGTGGTGGTGGTAGTGGTGGTGTTGAGTGGTGGTGTTACTGGTGCTGGTGGTGCTGGTTATGGTGGTAGTGCTAGTTTTGGTGGTAGTGGTGGTGGTAGTGGTGGTAATGGTGGTGGTAATAGCGCTAGGGTTGGTCGCAGTGGCGGTAGTGGTGGTGGTCGTAGTGGTGGTGATGGTGGTAGTGGTGGTTGTGGTGGTGATGGTGGTAGTGGTGGTGGTTGTGGTAGTGTTTGTGGTAGTGGTAGTGGAAGTGCTGGTGCTGGTAGTGGTGGTAGTGACGGTGGTGGTAGTAGTGGTTGTGGTGTTCGTGTCGGCGTCGTTGACGCCGGTGGCAACGATGGTGGTAGTAGTAGAGGAGTAGGAGTAGGAGTAGCAGTAAGCAGTAGTAGCACCAGCTTTTTTTCTTTTTCTTGGAGGGGGAATACATTATGCAGGCAACTCTCACTGGCAACTGTGAGACTCCCGCTCACTAAAACCCCTCCAGCATATCATTGCAGTGCTGTGGAACCACCTCTCTGCATTACTTCGCCAGCTGCAATCGCTTATTTATATATCTTTTCATCATCTGTTTCCTTTCCTTTCATAATAGTTACAATTATTTTTTGAATTATTTCCCAGTTAGTTTTTCTCTCTAGCATTTTTTCAATTATATTTTCAGGTACCAGGTTTCCTCCTATCGTTCTAGTGCATTCATTTCTTATATCATACCAGTTACAGCAGCAAAGCACGGTGTGCTCTGGGGTATCTATTTCTCCACAATATGAGCAATCATTACTGTTTACAATATCCATTTTGTGCAAGTAGGTTTTAAACCTCCCGTGTCCTGTCCTGACAAAAACTGGGTTAAGTGACACTGGGAGTGACATTTTGGTCAAAAAGTCGAAAATTGTTGGTTTTTTTTTTTTTTACCTTAAAATGTTCCTGGAACACTTGTGCATTTGGATCAGCTAACATTTTTCATATCCCCCACTCCATCTGGTCATTACGGCCCTTTTAAATAGCGCTCTTCCCTTAACGTACACAGAGTGCTCCGATATAAAAGCCTGTTTTTCTCAAAACTACATTTCTTCACATTCCAAAAGAAGGTCGCGCCTGAGTTTTGCTTCAAACTCAATGAAAATTTCCAAAAGTATTCATAAATAGCAGTTAAACAAAACTATGATTCAATATTGATGTTATCATTAACATGAATTCCAAAAGCATTTTTTTAATGAAAAAAAACCAATAATTTTTAAGATTAAATTTTCTGTGTTATTAAAAAAAATATGTACAGCATAATCAGCAAACGTATTTGAAATATCTCTTCATACAATTATTATACATGTTTTAGAGTACCAGTTCTGGCAATATAAATGAATTTTGAAAAGTCAATAGACGCGAGCCCTATTTTGAAAATGTGCCTATTAAATTCATAAAATAATTTATATATCATAAACGAATTATCCAATTTTAATGAAATTTAGTGTACCTCCTATTCTCATATAAATACAAACACAGTAAGCATTTCAGAAAAACCTATCAAGAAATGTGGAACTTTCAAATTTCACTCCCAGTGTCCCTTAAATAGAGGCCAAATGTTCCGTGTTTTCTGTTAATGCATGGTTTTATCTGCGGTATGAGCCTCTTTGTCCATTGTGGCACTTCAGTTTCCATTTCTCACTCTTATTGCCACTTATTCATTGTGTCTTTTCTTGCTATTTTCTTTTGAGTTTTCCGGCTTTCTGTACCGTGTGTAAATTCTATAGCCAATAGATGTATGGGTGTAGTACCCGCAATAACTTGCATTGCTTTTGTGGAGACCGTTGAATATGTACAATCAATTCTTATAGCTACCTTGTGCTGGACCCTTTCTATCAATTTTCTGCAAGTAGTTTTCTGTAGCCAAGTGTTCCAAACAGGTGCGCAGTACAAAAAAATTGAGTTTAACACACTTCCCAGTAGCCCCCTTTTAAATGTTTTAGATCCTCCAATGTTTGGCATTAACCTTCCCAACATTGTAACAGTTTTTTCAGCCTTGCTTGTAACATATCTAATGTGCGCCCACATACTCATATTATGTCCCATTTGTATTCCTAAGTATTTTATATACGGTTTAGATTTAATTTCCTGATTTCCAAACTGTATTTTTATTTCCTTTATCGTTCTCCTTCTCTCTAAGATGACAATTTCTGTCTTCTCTGATGCTAGTCGCAGTCATTTCTGGAGCATCCATATATCCATTTTTTTCATAGACCACAAGATTTTTTTCTTCCACCTCCCCTTTCGATTCAACCAGTATTACCATAGCCAGATCATCTGCATATCCTACGGTTTTAACTTCTGTTGGTAAGTCCAATTTTAACACCTCATCATAATATAGATTCCATAAAGTTGGTCTTAGTTCTGAGCCTTATGGGATGCCACAACTCATGTCCAGGCGCAACTTTTTTCCTACATGGATTTTTCTATCTTCCAAATAACTGCATATAAGTTTAATTAAATATGGAGCTATTTTCCTTCTTTTTAACTCATTTATTATGCCCAACCGTGGTGTTGAATTGAAAGCATTTTTTTTACATCGAGCGTGACCATAATGGCATACATGTCCTTCTTTTCTTCTAGTTCTGATTTTATATAGCTCTTTATGGTCTTAAGGGGATCTAGTGTTGAAAGGCCTTTTCTAAAACCAAATTGCCTTTCTGAGAATCCCTCTTTGATTTCAATCTCCTGCACCAGTCTTTTATTTGTTATATGCTCAAAGAGTTACCCAATAACGTTTATCTAACACAATGGTCTATATGTAATACCTCCAACTCCTTTCCTGGATTTTTTAATTAATGTTAACCTAGCTATTTTCCATTCTTAAAAAAGGGGAAAAGCCTCTTAATTATTTGTTCATTTATTATTCCTTCTAGAACATTAGGTTTCTGTGTTCCAATAATCTTTAAAACCTCTGGTGGGATTGCACCAGGTCCTCCTGCTTTTCCTCCTTTTATTCGTCTACCGGCTTCTTTAATCTCATGTTTTTGACACAGAGATATTTCCTCTCTCTTGACCTTTATTTCTGGCCATATATTCATTTTATGCTCTGGAAATAAAGCTTTCTCTGTGTTTAGTTGTTCTTCGTCTTTTAGTCGTACTGGAGATCGAAATCCAAATTTTCCTGTAACTATCTTATGTTCCTTCCCGCAAGTGGCATTATCAATTTCTGTACATAGTTGCTCCCATGCAGTCTCTTTTGCCACCTTAATAGCATTTTTAAATGTTCTTCTGCTTTCACGGTATTGATTATATATCTCCTGTGTTTCATGTTCATTCGTCCTATTTTTCCCCATTTGCCCTTGTCACTTTCCTTCTAGCACCAGTACTATTCTTCCTTAGTTTTGAAATGCTGTAATTCCACCAGTAGGCTGCTTTATGCTTCTTACTAGCATATTTTTTTTAAGTGCATAATTGCACACATTTTCAATCATTCTTCCAAATTCACTTGGCTGGTAAGTATTGTCTGGACTTCTTGTTCAACCTTGGCCAGTAAAGCATCCTTATACTCTTCTTCATATATCCAGCCTTTTGGATACGATTTCGCTTGCCGTTTTATCATTGGGCAGTGGCGGCCGGCCCTAATGTGCTTATGTGCTACAGCACATAGTTAAAAGAAGAGAGAGAAAATTGTTTCATTTTATTATATTCCCCTACCAAGAAAATGATGTCTTGAAACAGACACTCCGTTGTGTATTGTTAAACGATTTAAATCGTCCGCTGAGTTACACGTCAGCATTCAACCTCCAATGAAGTATGAGATGTGCTTAGCACAAGGACACCATCGAGAAAAGGCAAGTGCGAGTGAGCCAGTTACCCTTTTTCCTCCCCGACATGCACCGAAATCCTCCACAAACTGCGCCTTTCTGTGCTCAACGAAAAAGAGCCAAAGCAGAATTGCCAACATTCGTACTTGATGCTAAAGATTCTGTGTTATTAAAATTGTACAGTGTTTAATTAGGAAACTTTTCTAATGTTAAAATGTGGTAATTAGTAACTATTTTCAATCCTTATAGTAAATAATATTAGACATATACAGTACGGGACGTCTAATATTACGTGAATATGACCTGCATACACAATAATAGTGGATTGCCTAGTATTTCAAAACCAGTGTTGGCGTACATGGTCAGACCATTCAAATATACAAACGTAGATTAGTGCCAGCCGCCGTGCACAAATAATATTGGTTACCAGATATTCAAATCTGTTTGGTGGATGGAGTATTTTATGTCTAGTTATGTTATGTTTTTCAGTTTCCGAGGTGAGTGACAGTTTTAGACAGTAGTGAACAGACATGAATTCAGTTGATAGTTTATTTAAAACATCATTTTCTTCTAAATCTTTAGAAGATAAAATACAAATTAAACAATTAGGTAGGCCAGTCCCCAACTTAAACCTAACACAAAAAGCGAAAGGCGCCGGCAATAGGGATAATATACACGTCAGTTCAATAGGAAAGCATATGATGCATGTAATTGGATTGATGGCTGTGATATTAGAAATGCCCTGTTCTGCTTTCCTTGCCTTCTTTTTGGAAATAGTGATACATTTAGTAAAACTGGTGTTAAAGATCTCGGCCATCTTAACTATTTAATTAAATTCCATGGTGAAAATAAGAAACATATCAACAATGCGTTGGATCTGTCCGTGCTTGGAAAAGTTAATATTGCCACAACATTAAGCAGAGCCTACCAAGAGAGTATTATAAAACACAATCAGCAGGTAGAAAAAATAGACACATTTTATCTAGGATAATAGACTGCATTAAGTTTTGCGGTGCCTTCGAGCTTGCCCTCAGGGGGCATGATAAATCATCAGAATCAGAAAATCCTGGAGTATTTTTAGGACTCATAGATCTTATCAGCAGCATTGACAATGCAGTGAATGATCATATGGAGTCAAATAAATTTTCAAAGGAACTTCGAAAACTATACAGAACGAGCTGTTAGACTGCATGCTCGAAGTCTGCCGTGAAGCAATTTCAACGGAAATGTTCAGGTTATGTCTCAGTAATGTCAGATGGGGCAACAGACATCTCTGAGCACACGTAATTAGTTTTAGTGTTCAGATATGAAATTAATGGATGTCCAGAAGAACGATTCTGGGAATTTTTTAACCCCAATGGACAAAATGCCGATGCCATTATGGAATGTATTTTTGGGGGATGTAGATAATATTTTGAAGGTTAATAAAAGCAAATTGATTGCACAGACATACGACGGAGCATCTGTTATGAGCGGTGAAACTGGCGGCGTTCAAGCTAAAATAAAGCAAAAATATCCTTATGCTCATTATATTCATTGCTACGCGCACCATATAAATCTGGTGATGGAACGTGCCGCGTTGCAAAATCGAGCCTGTTTTTCAGTACACTTTCGGCTTTTCTAGCATATTTTTCTAGGTCTCCCCAACGAGCTGCTGCTCTAGAATCAATCGTTTCCAAGAGAATTCCCAGTGGATCATCAACACGGTGGAATTTTAAATCTAGAACCGTAAATGTTATTTACGAAAATAAAGATGAACTTGCTGAATGTTTCTCGGAATTGGAGCAATCTCTTTCCTCAAAACTCGGTATTCAAGGAGCTCGAGGGCTTAGACTTATTTTGGAAGATCCCGAATTTAATTACATGCTCACTTTTTTCACAAAGTTATGCCGCACGTTGACATTCTGTATAATCAGATACAAGCCAGAAATGTCGACGTGTTTAAAGTTAAAAGCAATGTGACGACATTCATTCAGGCGATGCATAATATCAGGCACTCTCTGGAAGATCGCGACAATGAAGAAACAATTGAAAGACCTGCCAAACGTTGAAGGAACTCTTCCATGGCCAATGATGCAAAGCAAATATGCGATCGAATCATAGAAGAGGCTCGCACTCGTTTTCAATCTCTCGATCACTTAAATTGCGAAAAAATCCTTAATTGTGAGAATTTTTTGGCATTCTCAAAGCAATCCCCAGATAATCTCATTGATAAATGATGCAATCTTATCCCTCATTTGACAAAACAAGGCTTACAACAGAGCTAAGTGTGTTATATTCCCGACCAGACTTCAGAAATATAGCTGGTGCGTGTCCGCCAACATCATTTACTTCTAATACATTTTATTCCTACTGAGACTTGTGGAAATATATCCCAAACCTATACTTAATATAGCAAGCGCTAAATTAATATTTGCATCTGGCATATTTATTTCTCTCGCTTGCTACGTGAACTGTCATTTGTATTGGACCAAATGGTATTGTGTGCAATTCTATTGGTTACAAAAACTTTGGTAAAAAATGTTGGACCGGGGGACACCCGCTTTGCATTGTATTTTCAGTACGCTTAAGTGCACTACTTCAGCTAGTTTGAAAGGCACGAGCCGCCACTGCGTAGAAGCACATAGGTTTAAAAAGTCACGAGCCACCACTGTCATTGGGGCTGGTCATTCCAAGACAATATGTATATATTTATGGCAACTCCGGTTTTCCTCGCCGTTCACATACCATTTAGTAACTAATTTGTTTACCTCGGCAGTACAAATAGTAATATCAATATAGTAAGAACCATTATTTCGCTCGAAAGTAGGCTTTTTCCCTAGCAGCACTAGTACCAGTAGTAGCAGCAGGAGTACCAGCACTAGTAGCTGCATGGAGTAGCACCAGCAACGGCTGCAGCAGCGGAAGCGGCAGCGGTAAAGGTAGCGGTAGCAATGGCGGTAGTGGTAGTATCAATATAGTAAGAACCATTATTTCGCTCGAAAGTAGGCTTTTTCCCTAGCAGCACTAGTACCAGTAGTAGCAGCAGGAGTACCAGCACTAGTAGCTGCATGGAGTAGCACCAGCAACGGCTGCAGCAGCGGAAGCGGCAGCGGTAAAGGTAGCGGTAGTGGTAGTGGTAGAGCTGGCTGTGGCGGAGGCGTTACGGTGGCGATGGCGGTGGCTGTGGCAGTGGTGGTGGCGTTAGCGGTGGCAGCAGTGGTGTTAGCGGTGAAGGTAGTGGGAGTAGGGATCGTGGTAGTGGCGTCAGCGGTGGTGGCAGTGGCGGTAGTTGTGGGGGTACTGGCGGCGGTGGCGTTGGTGGTAGTGGTGGAGGTGGTAGTGGTTGTGGTGGTAGTAGTGGTGGTGGCGTTGCGTGGTGGTAGTGGTGGTTGTGTCGGTAGTGGTGGTAGTAATTGTGGTGGTGGGTGGTTGTGGTGTTACTGGTGGTGGTAGTGGTGGAGGAGGTGGTGTTAGTGGTGGTGGAGGTAGTGGTGGTGGAGGTAGTGGTGGTGGTCTTTGTGATGGTATTGGTGGTGATGTTATTGGCGGTGGTGGTGGTAGTGGTGGTGGTAGAACTGGTGGTGGTAGTGCTGCTGGTGGTTGCGGGGGCGGTGGCGGCAGTAGTGGTAGGAGTAGGGGGAGTAGGAGGAGTAGGATCAGGAGTTGGAACAGGAGTAGGAGGAGCAGTTGGAGTGGGAGTGGGAGCAGGAATAGCAGTAGCACTAGCAGCACAACTAGTAGCAGTAGTAGAAGCAGTAGCAGCAGCATGGAGTAGCACCGGCAGCGGCAGCACCGGTAGCGGAAAAGGTAGCGGTAGTGACGGGGATAGTGGTAGCGGTGGCGTTGGCTGTGGTGGAGGCGTTGCGGTGGTGGTGGTGGCGGTGACCGTGGGGGTGATGGTGGCGGTGGTAGTGTTGTTAGCAGTGGTGGTAGTTTTTTTTTAATTAACGTCCTCCAACATTGTGTCATATCGGACGAATGAATAAAATGAAATGGGCGAAATGATGCTCAAATGAGCCCGAGGTCCATGGAGCTTTATGTTACCCAACATTCGTCTTCTCAGGGTAGGGAAAACCTCGGAGAAAAACCTTACCCTATAACTTACCCTAAGCGAGATTCGAACTCGCGGCCTCTTGAACGTGAGGTAGACACGCTAACCATCCCACTACCGAGGCGGGCGCAGTGGTGGTAGTGGTGATAGGGGTGTTGGTAGTGGTGGTGGTAGTGGCGGTGGTGGTGGTTGTGGTGGTGGTTGTGGTGGTGGCGGTGGTGGTTGTGGTGGCTGCGGTGATGGCGGTGGTGCTACTAGTAGAAGGAGTAGGTGTAGTAGGAATAGGAAACGTGTAGGATTAGGAGTAGGAGTGGGAGTAGTAGTAGTAGTAGTAGTAGTAGTAGTAGTAGTAGTAGTAGTAGTAGTAGTAGTGGTAGTGGTAGTGGTAGTAGTGGTGGTAGTGGTAGTGGTGGTGGTGGGGGTGGGTTGGGGTGCTTGTGGGGGGCGGGGGCGGGGGCGGTGGTGGGGGTGGTGGGGGTGGGGGGCGGCAGCAGCAGTAGTTTTTTTATTTACTCAAAATTATATTACAGTTTTTACATTCAGGCTATTATACAATTGAGAAAGGAAACATTCTATAGGCCATGAGAAGTTCTTCCTGGAACCACCAAGCGGTATTACTTCAGGAAGAAACGCCTGAAAGATGGTCGGCACACTAATGTACGATTGTAGCCATCACATGTTGTGCAGCACAGGCCACATCAAGGTTGGTTGGCACGTTCATCTTGCTCATTCGCCCTTCAATTGGTCAATTATGTGCCAATTTTCCTGGGACTCTAGCAGAAGAGGTAAAATGTTGTTCAAGGTTACAATCTGGTCTAGTTGGACGTAAGACCGATAGCGTATAGCGATCCATTTGGAGAAATGTAAGATCGTATGTTCCGAAGTGTCAATTTGTGTGCAGTATGAGCAGATGTCTCTATCGACCAGCCCCATGCGGTGCAGGTAAGATCTAAAACGGACATGGCCGGTCAAAAATTGTGTCAGATAATGTCAGACATCTCCATGCCTCCGAGATATCCAGGGGACGATCTCAGGAATCAGCAGCTTAGTCCATTGAGCTGTTCTTACTTCCTGTGTCCACTCCATCTGCCACTGTGGAGGGGTCTGTTCTCGGACCAAGATCTTGTGTCCCCTAGAGTTAGCCCCCGTACCATAGGTGCGTTTTTGGATCAATAGATGTATGGGAATGAGCCCAGCTATAACCTGTAGAGCCTTCGTTGAGGTTGTTCTGTACGCACTACATACACGTAGTGCAACCTTCCGCAGTACCCACTCTAGCCAAGTTGGGTATATTACCTTATCACATATACAGGTCTTCCAAGCAGGCGCACCATACAGGAGGATGGAATTAACCACGCTATCAAGGAGTTTTCTGGTATCTGGTTTGGGTACCACGACATTGGGCACCTAGCGACTCAGAGCAGCGATCGTCTTTTCTGCCCTACCAGCCACATAACTAAGGTGTGCACCCATGTTCATGTTATGGCCAAACTGAAGACCCAGAAAGCGCTATTGTCTTTGAGGTCTCAGTGACATTCCACTAATATTGACAGTCACTTCTCGTAAGGAACGTCTGCCTTCCAGAATAACAAGCTCGGTCTTCTGTGAAGCTAACTGTAGGCCCTTTCGCAACGTCCACATTTCAATTTGGTGTGTAGCCCATTCTATCTTATCCTCCACCTCTTCGCGGGATTCTCCGATACAAGAAGGGCTAAATCATCGGCGTATGCAAGAGAGGTAACTCCCGATGGCAACTGCACTCGGAGGACGTCATCGTAATAAATGTTCCACAGAGTAGGTCCCAAAACTAAACCTTGTGGCACACCGCACGTCATATCCAGCTTCTTGGTGTCATCCTCCAAAGTCATCCGATTATGGAGATAACTACAAAGAAGCCTGGTTAAGTAAGGGGCGACTTGACGCCGCCTAAATTCAGCAATGATGCCTTTCCACGGTGCTGAATTAAAGGCATTCTTAACATCCAGTGTCATCAGGACGACGCACCTAGGAGAGAAGGTTTGTGCATCGTTCACAAATGTTTGTACAGCGTGAATAGCATCTATGGTAGACAATCCTTGCCGAAAACCAAATTGGCGAGGAGAAAATCGCTCCCCTGCCTCAATCTCAGCAATTAATCGGCTATTGAGTATATGTTCCATGAGTTTACCCAGAACATCAAGCAAAAAGATTGCTCTGTAAGACTTACTCCTTCCTGGTAAACTGGGTTCTTCAATAAGAAGTAATCTTCCAAGTTTCCATTTACTGGGGAACTCGCCGGTGCATAAAATGGAATTAAAGACGTCAAGGAATAACCCTGGCTTCTCTACAGCAAGGAGTTTCACAACTTCTGGAGGAACACCATCCGGGCCGCCCATCTTCCCAGACTTGATCCGACGACCTGTAGCGCGAATCTCCTCAGTGGTACAAGTGGGAATAGTTACAATGGGAACATTAATCTCCGGCCAAATGAGCAAAGCATGTGCAGGAAACAAAGTTTTGACTATCAGGACTTGTTCTTCATCGCTGAGGACTAATGGCGAACGTAAGCCTAATTTTTCAGTAACAATTTTATAACCTAGACCCCAAATATCCTCATCAACTTCTGCACAAAGACATCTCTTTTCGCTTTAGAAATGGCGCCTTTAAGGGCGTTACGACAATCCTTATAGGTACGTAAGGAACGTTGCTTTTCATCATAGCCGACATTACGTTTGTTAGTTCTAGTAAGGTGGCGTTTAGCCTTATTGCATTGCCTCCGTAAATCAGCTATGGCATCATTCCAACAATAGACTCCTTTGCGGCGGCCACAAAGGTATTTCTTAGGCAATAGAGAATCACAGGCGTTGCAGATAGGCTGGTCTATTCCATACGCTTGATGAAGAAAGCTGGAACTAATTTGTTCCTCAAGATGTGGCAGCAATTGATCCTTCTTCTCGTTTCGATAAATCCAGCCCATAGATCTACAGGAAGACGTAAGAGATGGAACGGATATCCTCACCTCGAAATAGATACTTCTATGATGACTTAAATTTTCCTCATCACTCACATACCAATTCCGTACCTTGCTCCCAAGATCCGCACTACACAAGGTCAGATCAATGTAGGAAATTCCTCCATTTATTTCAAAAGTAGGTAGCACCCCATCATTTAAAATGATAAGATTACATTCACCAGCCTATTCTGCCAATGCACTAATCTTTCTGTCCTCAGTTGGGGAGCTCCAGTAGTGTGCTTTAGCATTAAAGTCTCCACCTATTAGCAGACGCCTACGGTGTTGTTGTAAACTGGTAGTCAAAACAAAAAGAAAATGCTGAAAAGCATCAATATTGCACGCCGGAGAAATGTAGCATGAATACACTACCAAATCACGAGTGTCTATCTATACAAAACCGTCTCCACCTCCGGTGGCACACACTTTAAAAGAATCGTGAGGTAGATAAATGGCCGCATCAAGTATGTTATCTGTAAGCCATTTAGAACTATATTTCGTCATATTTTTGTTGCGTTCCGCCACAAGAGCAAAGTGTAAATTTTCAGATGTACATTTATGCCGTAATAAATCCATGGCCCTCTTACTCCGATCAGCATTAAGTTGTAGACGTTTCATTGAACAGCACGCATCCGATCCCTTTTCTCCCTCTGTTAATGGATTAGTGCCCTATACTTGGGACATCGCATCGACTCCGTTCTGTGTCCTTCAACATTGCATATATAGCAAGACAATCCTTTCGCTGGTGGTCACTTTTACCACAATTATGGCAGAGTTCCGCTGCAGGTGTCAGTTTGCATCCTCTGGCTATATAGCCCAATCGGTGAAAATTATAGCATCTGGGCAGACGGGCGGTTTCACGCACCCTCCATCTCTCCCAACCACACATTACTTGGTGTTGCGCCAACAACTGCTGGGCCAAAACCTTATCGATAGTGACAAATGCATATCGAACGCCATTGCTATTGGGCTTACTCGCCAATTTAACTGAGATATCTCCCAAGGTTTTACCAAGCGTAGCGGCAATCACCTCTTTAACGCCAGTTTCATCGACAAGCTCATCAATATCTAATACCATTACTGTCTGTGTCACTGTCCGTAGATTGACTTTAGCATGGTTGTTCATCTTCATAGTAAGCTGTTCCCGGAAGGCCTATCGTCTTCCCACCTTTGGAACTTTGATTTTAATATGCACGGTGCCATCACTCGATTTAGTAACTCTTTCTACCGAAATCCCAACAGGTGGAACATCTGTTTTCATGTTCTTAAGCATTTCAGCATATGAAGTTCCAGGAAGTGGCTCTAGGACAATAGTCTCTACATTCCGAGTCCCTTTTGGGCGCACAAATTCCGCCATGTCAGATTCCAAGGCAGGCCCCTTACGGGACTTCCACGTAGGATGCAAATGTATCGGTATAGACGCAGACCGTTGTCTACACACATATTCTAGCACCTTGCGAACAGTGGAAGGATCAACGTGACGGGTGACAGCACAGAGGGTAGGGATCCTCCCATTTTTTCTGAGCCATATCTATCACCCTTTCTAGACTTCGTCGCAGAACAGTAATAGTAGTAGTAGGAGGAGTAATAGTAGTAGTGGTAGTAGTAGTAGTAGTAGTAGTAGTAGTAGTAGTAGTAGTAGTAGTAGTAGTAGTAGTAGTAGTAGTAGTAGTAGTAGTAGTAGTAGTAGTAGTAGTAGAAGTAGAAGTAGCAGCAGCATGGAGTAGCACCAGCAGCGATAGCGGTAAAGGTAGCTGTAGCCGTGGGGGTAGTGGTAGCGGTGCCGTTGGCTGTGGCGAAGACGTTGCGGTGGTGGTGGTGGCGATGGCGGTGGTGGTAGTGGTGGCTGTGGTGGTGGCGGTGGCTATAGCGGTGGTAGTAGTGGTGTTAGCGGTGGTGGTAGTGGTGGTAAAGATCGTGGTTGTGGCGTCAGAGTGGTGGTAATGGCGGTAGTGGTGGTGGAATTGGCGGTGGTGGTTGTGGTGGTGGTGGTGTTGGTGGTGGTAGTGGTGGTGGTAGTTGTGGTAGTGGTGGTGGTGTTGGGTGGTGATGATATTACTGGTGGCGGTAGTAGTTGTGGTGGTAGTGGTGATTGTGGTGGTCGTGGTGGTAGTGGTGGTGAGTGGTGGGGGTGGTGTTACTGGTGATGGTAGTGGTAATGGTGGTAGTGGTGGTGGCAGTGGTTGGTGGGTGGTGGGGGTGATGTTACTAGTGCTGGTAGTGGTAATGGTGGTAGTGGTTGGAGGTGGTAGTGGTGGTGGTAGTGGTGGTGGTGGTTGTGGTGCTGGTAGTGGTGGTGGTGGTAGTGGTTGGTGGTGGTAGTGGCGGTGGTGCTGGTGATGGCGATAGTGGTGGTAGTAGTAGTGGCGGTAGTGATGGTGGTGGCGGCGTCAGTGGTGGTGGTAGGAGTTCTTTTTTTTCTGACGACTTTCGGAACTGTAAGAACATGACATCGAAAGACGCCTACCTGTATTTCTTGATCTTGTCTCATCATATTATGTCATATTATGTACCCAGGGATACTTATGTTATTTTGCTTCATCGTATTTTGTTTTTAAAATGTAGGAAATCATTTTTGAAATCAGTTCCTATTTCTCTTTTGTTTGGAGCATATAGCCTACAATATTAACTGTATTAATAGCTGCACCTATGTTGATTTACGGTTTGTCTAGCAGAGATCCATCTTGGACAGACCAGCACCACATGCTCTGCTGTGTCGATATCGCCGCAATATGGGCATCTGTCATTCTGGGCCAGTTTCAAGGAGTACAAATAACTCTTAAAACAGCCATGTCCTGAGAGAAACTGTGTTACATAGTAACCCACTTCTCCGTGTTGCCTATGTAGCCATGGTTTTATTTCCGGAATCAGTCTTTTGATCCATTGTGCTGTTACCTGGTCCTCATTCCATTCCTGTTGCCACCTCTCGTAGGAACGTTCTCTTGCTACCCGTTTTTGTTGGTACGTTCTCTCCGCAATTAACAGATGTATGGGCACAGTTCCGGTTATAACTTGGATCGCTTTGGTGGAAACGATCCTGTACGCACTGGCAATTCTTATGGCCATCTTCCTTTGCGGTTTTTCAACCAGCTTCCTGTATGTGGCTTTATCGATCCTCTCTTTCCATACAGGCGCTCCGTATAGTATAATTGAGTTGACAACACTAGCCAATATTCGTCTTTTAGATGGCCTAGGACCTCCTACGTTTGTCATCAGCCGGCTCAGAGCCGCAATTAGTTTTTCTGCTTTTGCTGTTACATTTTGGATGTGTGGGCCCATACCAAAGTTATGTCCTATTCTGATACCAAGGTATTTTAAGCTTCTCGCAGATTTTATTTGTGTAGTTCCTATAGTCACTTCAATTTCTCTTACAGTTCTTCTCCCTACAAGGACAACTATTTCAGTTTTATGTGGAGCTAACTGCAGACCTTTTCTCAGCATCCGTGATTCTACTTTCCCTACAGTCCATTCTATCCGGTCTTCTATCTCCTCTCTGCTATCACCACTGATTACTAGCGCTAAGTCGTCAGCATATCCCACAATTGTTGTTCCTTCTGGGACCTCTTGCTTCAATACATCATAATAGGCATTCCACAGTGTGGGGCCTAGAACAGAGCCATGTGGTACTCCGCAGGTCATATCCATTGTACTCTTCTCTCCAATCATGATTACTCTGTTCTATAGATAGCTACATATAAGTTTAATTAGATAAGGTGCTATCTGTCGTCGTCTTAACTCATCCACTATACCCTTCCAGGGGACTGAATTAAGTGCATTTGTAACGTCAAGTGTTACCAATGCTACATATTTTTTTGCATTTAGCTTTGGCTCTTCTGCAACATTTTGAACTACCTGCACTGCATTTGTGGTAGACATTCCTTTACGGAAACCAAACTGGTTTGCTGACAGTCCTTCCCCTTTCTCCAGCTCTTTAATTAATACTTTGGTAATTATCTGCTCAAACATTTTACTAATTACATTTAGCAGACATATAGGCCTGTATGACATCCTTTCTTCTATTTTACTAGGTTTTCCGATAAGAATTAGTCTTTCTTCTTTGCATTTTTAGGGAAGTCCCCTGTCACAATTAGTTTGTTTATCGTCTCAGTCAGGAGTTCAGGTTTCTGTGTTGCAATAAGCTTAATAATCTCCGATGGTATATCATCTGGACCCGCAGCTTTACCTGATCGAATTTTTCTTCCGACCACTCTGATTTATTCTTTCGTGCAGACTGGAATATTGCCTACATCGGGCATTTCCGGCCATATTATCGTTTTTACATTTCGGGAACAATCCTCTCGCTATATTCATTTGCTCGTCATCAGTAGCTACTATTGGTGATCTCAGCCCCAGGTTGCCGGTAACTATTTTATAGCCAATGCCCCGTATGTCATTGTCTACTTCTATGCATAGTTGCTTCCATGCTTCAGCTTTGGCTTTTGTTATTTAATTTTTTAGAGAATTCCGGCAAAGCCTGTAGTTATCTTGTGCTATTTCCTTTTCATCATCAGTAACGTTCTTCTTGTTTATTCCGGTTACAATGATCTTTTCTTTAGTGCAGTTTTGCCTTAGTGCTGCAATTTCGTTGTTCCACCAATAAGTGCATCTGCGTCCGGCATGAGGCTTTTTCCTTTTTAGTGTTAGGTTACAAACTTTTTCCAAGACTTCATCTAATTCATGTACCTCATGAGTATAATATGGATGCTTTATAAGGTCTTCGACTTTCTGAAGTATCTCTTGTTTCTTTTCTTCTTTACACATCCATCTCTTATGTTGATTTTTTTCTTTGAACTCCTCTCCTATCATCTTTGATCTCTATATAGATATTCCTATGGTAACTCAAATTCTCTTCGTCACTCACGTACCAGTTACTTACTTGTCTACTAATATCTCACGTGCATATAGAAACATCTATAAAGGACGTACCTCCGTTTCTGTCAAAAGTAGGTATTTTTCCATCGTTTAAAATGATGAAATCGTTTTCACTTACCCATTCCGCCAGGACACTGCCTTTCCTATCTTCTATAGGTGAGCCCCATGATAATGATTTTGCATTAAAGTCTCCTCCTATTAATAGCTTTCTCCCCCTATGTTGTCGAATAGAAGTATTTATTTCAGATATAAAGCACTGAAAATCTTCCACATTTTTAGCAGGTGATATATAGCTTGAATATAAGATAATATCATCAGACTCGATCCATACATACCCATTTCCTCTTCCGCTATTTCGAGTTTTTATCTTATCTTGTGAAATATAGATAGCTGCGTCTAGGTAATTATCTGTCACCCATTTTAGGCTATTCTTCACCATATTTCTATTGGGTTCAGCAATAATTGCAAAATCAAGTTTATTTGCCTCGCATTTCTGTCTTAAGAGATCAGTAGCCCTTTTGCTTCTATCTAAATTTACTTGTATTATTTTCATTCTGTGCTATGTATCCTACCCCTCTTCTCTATATTTCTCCTTTTTACTAATCCCTGTAATTGGGACAACGCATTGTATCCGCTTTATGTCCATTAATCTTACATAAGTAGCAAAACTGTTCATTTTTACACTGTTTTACTTGATGCCCTGGCTGGTTACATTTATAACATAATTTTTCTTCATGGTTCGCTACACATTCTATCGCTATGTGCCCTACTCTATACCAGCGATAACATCTGGGTAGAGTGTCTACTTCTCTTACTCTCCAATTGTCCCATCCCTCTCCCATCCTTTTCTTAGTCAGGAGTTGTTGAGCAGCATCTTTATCAAGCGTTACAAAAGCATACTTTAATCTCCTTCTATTTACCTTTTCTTATAGTTTGATTTGGATTTCATCACCAGTTTTCTTTACCTCTCTCATTATGGTTGCTTTCACATCTTCCTGTTCTATTGTTTCATCTATGTCCAAAATCATGACGGTCTTTGTTCCTGTCTTTAAATCAACCTTTGCAACTTTATCTAATTTCGTTGTTAGCTGCTTCCTGAAAGACTTGCGGCTTTCAATTTCCTTTCCCTTAATTTTCAGCTGTATATTACCACTTTTGGTTGTACTTATTTGTGGTACGAATACTCCATCTGTCCTCACCTCCTTCTTCATATTTTTAACTAAGTCGGCGTACGACGTTCCCTCCATTAGTTTTATGATTATTACCTCTTCATTTCTTGATCTCTTTGTCCTCCCAATCTCTATCTCACTATCCTCCGATCTCCTCCTAATTTGTTCCTTCTGATCATATATTGGAATTTTAACATTTTCCTTTCTACCTATAATTTCCAGTATCTTACGTACTATCCTTCCATCAATTTTGTTTGTCACAGCACATACCGTTCTTGTCCTATCCTTTTCTTTACCCATCTTGATTACCCTTTCTAGGTTTCTTTTCAAGCTACTTCTATCATTTAGTGTTTTCCCACCTTCTTCAGTTACAACCAACTGGTGGTAGGAGTAGGAGTAAGTGTAGGAGCAGGAGTGGGAGCAGGATTTGGAGTAGGATTAGGAGTGGCACTAGGAGTAACATTTTTTTTTCTTGGAGGGGAAAAGCATTATTCAGACCAGTCTCACTGGCAACTGTGAGACTCCCGCCCACTAAAACGCCTTCAGCACATCAATGCAGTGCTGTAGAACTACCTCTCTGCATTACTTTTCCGGCTACAACTGCTTATTTATCTATCTTTTCATCATCTGTTTCCTTTCCTTTCATAATAGTTACAATCATTTTTTGAATTATTTCCCACTTAGTTTTGCTCTCTAGCATTTTTTCAATTATATTTTCAGGTATCAGGTTTACTCCTATCTTTCTAGTGCATTCATTTCTTATATCGTCCCATTTACAGCAACAAGGTACAGTGCGCTCTGGGGTATCTATTTCTCCACAATATGAGCAATCATTACTGTTTACAGTATCCATTTTGTGCAAGTAGGTTTTTAACTTCCCGTGTCCTGACAAAAACTGGGTTAAATAGAAGCCTAGTGCTCCGTGTTTTCTGATAATCCATGGTTTTATCTGCGGCATGAGCCTCTGCATAACTGCATATGAGTTTAATTAAATACTCCAGAACCGGTCGGGAATGGTGGCAAGAGGGCAGGCCCCACCCGACCGTCATCCAGCTACTGCCATGCGTCTACGGCAGGGAAGCAGGCCGGGCTGTAAGATAATGCTACTGGAACAAATGGAATGTCAAACACTACAACGAGGACGAGGAACAGGACACCTAGATGGACATTATGATCCCTTCAGAAGATTACCTTTAATTGAAC
The DNA here is from genome assembly GCA_030765045.1 of Tenodera sinensis. Taxonomy (NCBI): domain Eukaryota; kingdom Metazoa; phylum Arthropoda; class Insecta; order Mantodea; family Mantidae; genus Tenodera; species Tenodera sinensis. The sequence continues at coordinate 150,936,717 of CM060964.1, forward strand.
GATCTCTACCTCAGCGTCGGAGTTCAACTGGCAATATGAACTTCATTATTGTTTCTGAAAGTACCCTAGGTACAGCGCAAAGTGAATTAAGTAAGCCCAGTACGACTGAATCTGACAAGGAAAATGTGAGCAGGGAGACTAAGATGAAACGATTGGAGACTCCTGAAAAACTGAGGAGTAGAGAATAAGATTTTTTTTCTTCAAAAAGTAGAGCAAGAACATCATATACATCAGGAGTTAGTGCAGAAAATGGCGAAAGAAGTCGCAGTACTGAGCAAGGTAATAAAAGAGATTCCAAATAGCAAAAAGGAAATAAAAGATGACATTAGAACACTTGATGAATACATGAAAAGAATACCTGAGACAATGAATTTCATACCCGAAGTTTTGGGAGAGCTTGCAGAAAATGCAAAGATAAGAGTCAAAGAAACGACTGATGCAAGCATTCAGACAATTGGTAAGAAGATATTAGAACGGCAATGGAAAACTGCGGAAATAAATAAGGAATTAAAAAAGGATCTAAGTGAGGAAGAATCACAAAAACTAACAGGGGAAATTTGACCGGAAGAGGTATATACAAATAGCCAGTTGATAAAAGGGGAAGTACTAAAGGAGGAAGACAACGACCTAATTATCATCACTAAAGGGAAAGTTGATAAAGAAAGGAAGCTTATGAATAAGGTTTTATATACAAACCCACAGATTTTAAAAGCAACAAAAGAAGGTAGACTACAAACAGGAAAAATGTTATGTAGCGTAACAGCAAATCAGATAGTGGGAGAAGATGTGGAGAACAAAAAATGTAAGAGATTCATTTATATCATTGCTACTGAAGATGGAGGCAGAACAACAGAAGATAAAACCCACTTAATGATAAATCTAGAAAAGATTCTGAATATAATTGAGGAGCGTTTTTTCAAAACTCGATAGATGCACAAAATGCGTTTCTGAGAAACAACGGTTTTTTCTATTTATTGGCAATACTAATTGCTTAGCACAGCAAATATATTAATCATTCAGTTCTCCTTGCTGACACTGTTTCATTGAATGTGAAAAGAAACAAATAGCATAGTTTAACAGGTGCAAATCTGGGGCTTGAAAATGCCGAGTTTTTCCCAAAGCCGATAGATGCTGATGACTTTTCTGCGTGAGCGAGAAATTAAGACATGAAATTTCGTTAATTTTGTCATTTATTCTTTTTGTTGCTTTTTATTTATGCATTTATTATTTTTTTATTTTTTTTTTCACCTCTTTGTAATACATAATTGTACTATACAACCAACATATTAATGTTTATAAGGATTATTTTATTAGGTATAAACTTGGAAGCTAAGTACTGCTACATTCACAACAACAATATATTTTGTTTTATTTATATAATAAACATATTGAATACACGCAAAGCAATTTCAAACAATATGAATAAGTAAGCTTTCTGCTTTATTAGTGCTTGTGCAGTCTGTACATGGTTCTTAGTCCGTTTCTCTTTTCCACATCTGCCTCTGTCTTAATCTTCATCAGTCCCATTGAGCATGTGTCAGTATGTGGTGTACGGAATGAATGATTGAAAAAGTTGTAAAATATGTTTTTATATTTTGACAATGAGCAGAGTGGTAGATTTCTTAATCTTCTTTCGTTGCAGAAGTTGGTACACATTTTTCTGATATAAGTTCTGGAGATAAATATTCTCTCCTTGATTATGGGCTTCCATAGTGGCTTTCTCTACATCTGTACTTCTTAATGTCCTGCTTTATAGCAGCAGTAACGCCCTTCTGTAATATTCCTGTTCTGTCACCTCCTCTGGTTTCCTTTGGCGCATTCCCAGATAAGTGAAATTTTCTAGCCAGGAGAGATAATCTACCTTTTGACACCCCTGTGATTCCTTGGAAGCTTTAGTTTTAGGATTTCGTGGAGTGTACTCAAGACGATCTGAACATGTAATTGCTGGAGTATGAGTTTTTCCTTAACTTGCATTTTGATTTCCTTTACTTGTTTTTGCAATTCCTACCTCTCGCGCATTCTACGACCGGTACAGCTTCATAATCTGAGCTCATGTCCATTGTGCATAGTACAGTGCAGTTCTCCAGGTAAGATAATTCTTCATCCTTCCCTGAGTCTGGAAGTATTAATGAAACTGTGAATGTGTGTGTGAATTCAAAGTACAAAAAACCCCAAAGACCAAAAAACCCACTGTTAAACGAGTAACACCATTGCCAATAGGCAAGGTCACCATTATGACCTCTGCAGTTAAAGGCTGGATATAAATGGAACAAAAAGCTTGCAGAAATGAATGTGAAATCCAAGCGCACAACCAGAGTTCGCAGTTATTTCCAGCGATGCAGCAGTGTACAAAGTTTGCAGAAATGATCGAGAATTGCAAGAATCGCAACAGTGAGAGAGCAGTCAATGCCAACATGCGTTTCATAGAATTGAGGTTGCTACACTTTGGATTATAAAATCATACAATTGCATCTATCGACCTTTGCTTTAACTGGCATCTATCGAGTTTTTGAAGAAAAAAAAACTACTGATATTCCCTAGCTTCTACACAGGACAAGAATCGAATTTTTCAAAATCTGATTTCACAGAACGATGCAGAAGGTGAAAATTATGCCGATACCATATATAGCTCAATTTCGTAAAATTTTGCATCTATCGAGGTTTGAAAAAACGCTCCTCAATTAGGAAGAATGAAAGAGCAAAAACTGCATGCGTAACTACAAAGTCACAACATGCGGGACTTAGCAAGAAAATCCTGGAATACTTCGGGAGGAGAAATGATATTCAAATACCAATGTACAGTAAGAGACAAGGGGAATTGCAATCCAGGACGACCAAATGGAGGAAGTCAGAAGAAGAAAATCATTATAAGAGGATACGTTAATTATTAAGCCTATTTGGGAGAGGACATATGCTGATATTTCAAGAATGTTAAAGAAAAACTAAATATTAAAGGAGTAACCATTAATCAGAATAAAAATAGAGACGGAAATGTCCAACTGAAAGTAAAAGGAAATTACGTAAGTAGTTATAGTCCCTCCATAAGCAATTGGATTAACGATATTTTCGCCGCTAGATGGCGTTAGTGTCGCGTGGCGCTAGTGTCGCATTTTTATGGCGGGAAATTTGAAAATTTCAAGATGGCGGAAAATTTGAAAATTTGACATTTTTCCCGCCAAGGGGTAGATTTCAAATGTTCAAATGTTCGCGCCATTTAATGTATTTCAAATTTCGCGCCATGAAAATGCGACAGAGTGAAAAACTTAAGATGTCGTTAAATTTGAGAATTTGAATTTTTTTCTGTGAGCGTAGTTAATTTCAAATTTTCAAACTTCCCGCCATCAACGGCGCGCCGCGCGCCACTAACGCTATGGGATAATCGTTAATCCGATTGCTTAAGGAGGGACTTTTGATTAGATTATTTATTTTTTTATTGAGAAGATGGATTGAAAGAGGGTTTAAATTATTGTTGTACGAAAAAAGGAGTACAAACCTGTTTGTTGGTTGTAGAAAGTTGGTTGCAAACTATGTGTTCCGTGTGAGTGACGAAGTCGGAATTTGCAGCAGGAGGAGCCGTGGTATGTCTTGCAAGGTTGGCAGGTCGTTCCTCGACGAGAGCTCGGTACCCACTGAAGGTAAAATTTGACGTGTATGTAGATGAGAGATGCTGTGTAAGAGTTGTGTTTGCGATCGCAGACACACCCGCAGGGGGTGGGGTGGCGGAGGGGGAAAAGAATATGTGCAGGAAGGAGATTGCGATATGACACACCACGGATGTGGTTTTGTGTTACAGGAAAAAAACCGTTGAGATTTTACTACCAACCATTGCTATTTGAGATGATTTAGCCGTTGAGGAGCAAGAGCAAGTTGATACCTGGAACAGAAGTTGGAGTGACGAAGCTGGAATTTGCCGCAGGAGATGGCATGTCGTTCCTCTACAAGAGCTCGTTCTCATCTGAAGGCAAGATGAGACGTCTATGTAGATCAAAGAGGTATGAGGTGTAAGCGCAGAGTTTGCGAACACGCCCACATCCGTTGGTGAGGGGGGGGAAGGGGGGTGGGAGGGGAGGGGAGGAGGGGGGGGGGAGATTGCGATATACCACATCCGCAGGATGGGGTTTTCTGGCACAGGAAAAAACCGTTGAGATGTTCCCACCAACCGCTGCTTTTTTTTAATAAAATAATGTGATTGGTGGACCTTGAGCGTGTGGATGTTGAACCAGTACTCTGTCTTGAAGGACGCTAAGCATGTAATCGCCGAGAATGCGATCTGTCATAATACATGTCGGTGAATGGTCCAAGTGCGCTGATAAGCATCTGCCGAGGTACATCCGCTCTAGGATATTTATCATTTGCTGCATTTTGACTGCCTAGATGTATTGTTGCTCGTAGAAAACGAAAAAAGCACGTGATTTGCGGAAGGGAGAAGTGATGTGGTCTTGACGGATGTTGGGAAGCAGAGAAGGGAAGGATCTTGGAGGAATGGGGAAACGTGATATGCGGAAGTAACTTGGCGTGATCTGATTGGATAAAATAACACGCGTTGGGATTGGTCGTCAGGATTCCAAAATGACGATGATTGGTGGAAATAAGGTGCGTTGCCATTGGATGAAAAATGAGGAAGCAACCTTTGCCTTTATAATAATAAAAAAAGGAGAGAAAAAAGGAATTGCAGGAATGATAGCGTTGCTGATGGTGAAAAAGCATAGTTTTAAAAATACGAAAAAAAAGTCGGTTAACGGACTTAGATTTAAATCTTCTGAAGAACGAGATATGAAAATGTTGAAAAAAAACCCAATATGGAATATGTTTCCAAATTTTGTATTTTTCTGGAGAAAAAATAGCTTCAGAATTTTGCTTGAAATATCAATTATATTGATACGTATAAGTTGAATCTTGTTTGTTCCTCGTTTTCTTGTTTTTCTTCGTCTTTTTTTATTTTTGAACATAGGTTCATATTTCTATCGAATTTAACAGACATGCTTTAATGTTAAGCCAACAGTTAAAATCCGATAAAATGCGCAGACTATGGTTGAACACATCACACTATCAAATTGAGATAACAAGATAATTCAAGAGCTGATTAGCATGCTTTTTTAAAATGTTTGGCATACCTTTTCAAGAAGGCGTTAATATGAGTCTCTCACACAGATAGAAAATGCTGGCAGATAATATGCAACTGTCTTCATACTCACACACAAGCGTTCCGTGGCAATTACGTGCTTTGAAACCGATATGCATTTCGCTCCCACAGAAGGCTACGGGATATTTGACCGTGTTTCTCTTACGGCTTAAGCGGCCAACAGAAACACGCCGCATACGTGACGTTAGCATTTGAGTGTGTGCAAGTTATCCAGTTACGATAAGGTGTTATATATCCCGACAGTATACCGCGAAATATGTGATATAAGAATAAAAGCTTAAACACGTAGTTGATTGAAACATAGAATAGTTTAACGATGTTAAGCAAACCATTATAAGTAGACACACAGCGGCGCAAAATGAACAAATATGTGAATATAACATACTTCAGAGCAATAATGAATTGTTTGTTTTTTCTTGTTTGCTCGTCAAATCACACACACACGGTCGCTGATGTTTTTTATTGGAGAGGAAAGCGTTAGCAAATTGTTTAATTATTTTTTTTAATACTAGCGGGATACATATGTTATCGATAGCTGGGAAAAGAATGAAGAAGCTTATGAACAATTATTAACAACTATAAAATAAGGATATTGAGTGCAAAAGCCGTTTGAATGTTACACATCAGAATTGTTTGCAGAAGTATAGTATTAATTTAGGAGAAATGTTGTTACTTTCACTGCCCTTCCTTCTACAAACTATTTCATACACAAGACGGAGAACAGAAGACAACGGAGAATTATCACAAAAAGAGAGAAATATAAGGTATTTTGAAAATTAAAACTGACAGCAAAGAATATATTGGGAATTGATAATGTTACAACAAGTGTATTTTGTATCATTTGTGTTTTTTTCAGCTTAGCAAGTTTCTGTGTGCCTGTTACGATTAAAAGCGTACACCAAGGAATATACACTTGATTCAAGTTAAGATAACAAGATAATTCAAAAATATGGATTATACTAGCTGAAATATGCATTGTTACCCGTAGTTTGATGATTTATCCCTACAACTATGAGACGTTGGACTTTGGTTGTGCATGCACATAGCTTAAACAAAGATTTAATTAAAAACTCTTATAAAACAGAAAGTAAACAAAATAAACACACCAGGAAAACACAATCCAAAACAAAAACTCTGTTGCACAAACATGGATGCAATTCCCTTTACACACGCACAGTAGATGGGGAAAAAAGTGTTCGCTTGACACGGAGAAAGATCCCATGACAATCGTTCAAGCAACTGAATAACACTCGAGGCAAGATGCTAGTTTTAAAAAACGCTGAGGAATCAAGAAACAGATTTCTGCTACGAAATATGACCGTTGGCACTTTAAACGATATTGGAAATGTGCAAGAAAATACTGAAAATGCAGTTTTTTTGCCGACAGTTGGGGGAAATCGACTGACGTGGCAAGATGCCAGTTTAAAATACCTGTGGCAATCATTACCAGACTTCCGGTATGCAAGATGGGGGTTTTCTAGGAAAAAACACTGGACTTGCGCACGCGTCTGTTGTCATACCGTGGCAAGGTGGGTGGTGGAGGGGGGGGGGAGGTGGGGGGGGGGGGGGGGGGGGAGGGAAGAAGCGAAGTCGACTTGTGGCCTGTGCTGGATTTGTTTTAGCTATGTCAGAAAGACACGTAGGCTACTTTTCCTAGCAAGATGAGAACCGATGACTGACCGGAACTGTCACATGACATTATATTATTCCTTTCTTTCCTTTTAATCTCTCTATTACGAATAGGAAGCCGGGGAAACTATTCCATTTCGACCAAAAAATTGTATGTGGAGATTTCACCAGAATATATGTTTTGAGGTCCCCTAAAAAAAGCATTTTTTCACAAAGGTCTGCTTGCGTGTGCATGTCAGAACAGCATACATCAAAAAACGAAAATGAGATTAAGAACCAAACATGGTATTTATAATATATAAATGCGACACGAGGATTTTAATGAAAATGTCTCTACCCTAATCTGCTTGTTCCATGGAAAATTTTTCGAAAGATTTTACTAGTGTTATCACGTGCTTTTGTGAGAGAAAAAATGAAATTATAAGTCGTATGCGAGCGCAGGAAAATCTTTTCGTGAGCGTTAATACAGGTATGGTGTGTCATAAAGCCTGGGAAAGAGTCGTAAAAATGTGACAGTTAACCCTTCTTCTTCCTTACCTGAAGGTCTTAAAAGCCTGTGCTTAGGGACAGACGTCGAGCGGGGAATACAGGAACCTATGGACAGGACAGAGAGAACACCTGGAAGCGGGTTGTCAGCCCATCGCAAAGTATGATCCTGAGGAAGAGCACGATATGAAATGCAGGTGAAATGGATGACTTTGAAAGGTGATGATGGAGCAGTTGGAGGAATTAGCGGAGGGGAAACCGGAAAACCCAGTGAAAATCCGCCCAGACGTCGCATCGTCAGTTTTCATTGATCATATGAAGGCGTATTTAGCTGTTTTTAACGGTTTTTGTCTTTTTTCTTATAATTTTCAATTTCTCTAGTACGTATAGTAAATAGAGGTAGCATTGCATTCCAGAAGGTCTTACAAGCCTGTGCTCAGGTCCAGACGTCTAGCGGGGAATACAGGAACCTATGGACAGGAGAGAGTGAACACCTGGAAGCGGGTTGTCAGCCCATCACAAAGTATGATCCTGAGGAAAAGAATGATATGAAATGGAGGTGAAATGGATGATTTTGAAACGTGATGATGGAGCAGTTGGAGGAATTAGCGGAGGGGAAACCGGAAAACCCAGTGAAACTCCGCCCAGACGGCGCATCGTCAGTTCCCATTGGTCATATGAAGTCGTATTTAGCTGATTTTAACGGTTTTTGGCTTTTCTCTTATAATTTTTAATTTCTCTAGTACGTATAGTAAATAGAGTTAACATTGCATTGTCGTCGCCATCCTCTCCGTGGCCGTCGCTTACAAGCTTGTGCTTAGGTCCAGACGGCTAGCGGGGAATACAGGAACCTATGGACAGGACAGAGTGAACACCTGGAAGCGGGTTGTCAGCCCATCACAAAGTATGATCCTGAGGAAGAGAATGATATGAAATGCAGGTCAAATGGATGATTTTGAAACGTGATGATGGAGCAGTTGGAGGAATTAGCGGAGGGGAAACTGGAGAATCCAGTGAAACTCCGCCCTGTCATTAACATTCCCCTTGCACCTACAAGGAACTAAGCGATAAATGACTCCCAGGAGGCGTCCGACGGACGACGGCCACGGCGAGGATGCCGGTGACAATGCAATGCTACCTCTATTTACTATACGTACTAGAGAAACTAAAAATTATAAGAATAAAGCCAAAAACCGTTAAAAACAGATAATTACGACTTCATATGACAAATGAGAACTGACGATGCGGCACCTGGGTGGATTTTCTCTGGGTTCTCCGGTTTCCCTCCACTAATTCCTCCAACTGCTCCATCATCACCCTTCAAAATCATCCATTTCACCTGCATTTCATATCATTCTCTTCCTCAGGATCATACTTTATGATGGGCTGACAACCCGCTTCCAGGTTTTCACTCTGTCCTGTCCATAGGTTCCTGTATTCCCCGCTAGCCGTCTGGACCTAAGCACAGGCTTGTAAGCAACGGCCACGGAGAGGATGGCGACGACAATGCAATGCTACCTCTATTTACTATACGTACTAGAGAAATTAAAAATTATAAGAAAAAAGCCAAAACCCGTTAAAATCAGCTAAATACGACTTCATATGACAAATGGGAACTGACGATGCGGCGGCTGGGCGGAGTTTCACTGGGTTCTCCAGTTTCCCCTCCGCTAATTCCTCCAACTGCTCCATCATCACGGGGCCCTAATGACCAAGTTGTCGACGGGCCCTTAAACCCAACACACTCACTCACTCACTCACTCCATCATCACGTTTCAAAATCATCCATTTGACCTGCATTTCATATCATTCTCTTCCTCAGGATCATACTTTGTGATGGGCTGACAACCCGCTTCCAGGTGTTCACTCTGTCCTGTCCATAGGTTCCTGTATTCCCCGCTAGACGTCTGGACCTGAGCACAGGCTTTTAAGACCTTCTGGAATGCAATGCGACCTCTATTTACTATACGTACTAGAGAAATTTAAAATTATAAGAAAAAAGCCAAAAACCGTTAAAACAGCTAAATACGACTTCATATGACCAATGAGAACTGCCGATGCGGCGTCTGGGTGGATTTTCTCTGGGTTCTCCGGTTTCCCCTCCACTAATTCCTCCAACTGCTCCATCATCACCTTTCAAAGTCATCCATTTCACCTGCATTTCATATCGTTCTCTTCCTCAGGATCATACTTTGTGATGGGCTGACAACCCGCTTCCAGGTGTTCTCTCTGTCCTGTCCATAGGTTCCTGTATTCCCCGCTAGACGTCTGCCCCTAACCACAGGCTTGTAAGACCTTCAGGGAAGGAAGAAGAAGAAGGGTTAACTGTAACATTTTTACGACTCTTTCCGAGGCTTTATGACACACTATACCTGTATTAACGCGCACGAAATGATTTTCCTGCGCTCGCATACGACTTATAATTTCATTTTTTCTCTCACAAAAGCACGTGATAACACTAGTAAAATCTTTCGAAAAATTTTCCATGAAACAAGCAGATTAGGGTAGAGACATTTTCATTAAAAATGCTTTTTTTTCAGGGGACCTCAAAACATACATTCCCGGTAAAATCTCCACATAGAACGTTTGGGCGAAATGGAATAGTTCCCCGACTTCCTATTCGTAATACAGAAATTAAAAAGAAAGAAAGGAAAAATATAATTTTCGGTTTCTCAGTCCGTTAAATGTCTCATTAACAAGTCCAGCGAGCTTATGATAGGATGGCAGCCACAATGCAATGCTACCTCTATTTACTATACGTACTAGAGAAATAAAAAATTATAAGAAAAAAGCCAAAAACTGTTAAAACAGCTAAATGCGACTTCATATGACCAATGAGAACTGCCGATGCGGCGTCTGGGTGGATTTTCTCTGGGTTCTCCGGTTTCCCCTCCACTAATTCCTCCAACTGCTCCATCATCACCTTTCAAAATCATCCATTTGACCTCCATTTCATATCATTCTCTTCCTCAGGATCATACTTTGTGATGGGCTAACAACCCGCTTCCTGGTGTTCACTCTGTCCTGTCCATAGGTTCCTGTATTTCCGCTAGCCGTCTGGACCTAAGCACAGGCTTGTAAGACCTTCTGGAATGCAATGCGACCTCTATTTACTATACGTACTAGAGAAATTAAACATTATAAGAAAAAAGACAAAAACTGTTAAAAACAGCTAAATACGACTTCTTATGACCAATGAGAACTGACGATGCGACGTCTGGCCGGATTTTCTCTGGATTCTACGGTTTCCCCTCCGCTAATTCCTCCACCTGCTCCATCATCACCTTTCAAAGTCATCCATTTCACCTGCATTTCATATCGTTCTCTTCCTCAGGATCATACTTTGTAATGGGCTGACAACCCGCTTCCAGGTGTTCTCTCTGTCCTGTGCATAGGTTCCTGTATTCCCCGCTAGACGTCTGCCCCTAAGCACAGGCTTGTAAGACCTTCAGGGAAGGAAGAAGAAGAAGGGTTAACTGTCATATTTTTGCGACTCTTTCCCAGGCTTTATGACACACCATACCTGTATTAACGCTCACGAAATAATTTTCCTGCGCTCGCATACGACTTATAATTTCATTTTTTCTCTCACAAAAGCACGTGATAACACTAGTAAAATCTTTCGAAAAATTTTCCATGGAACAAGCAGATTAGGGTAGAGACATTTTCATTAAAATCCTCGTGTCGCATTTATACATTATAAATATCAACTTTGGTTCTTAATCTGCTTGTCGTGTTTGAAGTATGCTGTTCTCACATACGTGCGCACACGGACCTTTGTGAAAAAAATGCTTTTTCAGGGGTCCTCAAAACATATATTTCCGGTGAAATCTCGACATGGAATTTTTTTTTTGGGGGGGGGGGCGAAATGCAATGGTTCCGCGTGTTACTATCCGTAATAGAGAAATTTAAAAAAAAGAAAGAAAGGAATACTATCATAACGTGTCAAATAACTAAATGAATGCATGAATGAATAAATAATTTTATTAAAGTCTTCGTGTCGCATTTATATATTATAAATACCATCTTTGGTTCTTAATCTCCTTTTCGTTTTTTGATGTATGCTGTTCTCACATGCACACGCAAGCAGATCTTTGTGAAAAAATGCTTTTTTTAGGGGACCTCAAAACATATATTCCGGTGAAATCTCCACATACAATTTTTTGGTCGAAATGGAATAGTTCCCCCGGCTTCCTATTCGTAATAGAGAGATTAAAAGGATAAAAAGGAATAATATTGTGAATTTTGATGGTTTGTAAAGTAAAGAAGACAGATGTAGTCGAGATAAAGAAACACTTTTATTTCCGTAAACAGTAACTTGTACACTCGTTGCAACAGCAAGAAAGTCTTTTCCGATTCTCCAACAGCACGGCTCCGAATTCGTAACACAAAGAACTGTCCCTCTCCGTCGGCACAACTCTTCACATCGTCTGTCCGTCTCCGTCGGCACGACTACTCAACGCTTCACATACCTCTGACTGCCTTTCTGTCGCACTTTACCGCTATTTATATCTCCCAGGCACTATTCTGGAAAGTTCAGTTATTGCGGTGAAATACAAAGCAGAGAAGATTCTCGAAGTCTCTATCCTTTTCTCTCTTTCGGCAAGCGCCCCAACAATGCGGCCATGCTCTGTCTCTTTCCTTCGGCTCCTTTGCGGTAGTGCCGACAATAATGCGATGTGTGACACTGCTGTTGTCGGCAATTACATGCGGCGGGCGCGGTGACACTATAATGTCATGTGACACTTCCGGTCAGTCATCGGTTCTCATCTTGCTAGGAAAAGTAGCCTACGTGTCTTTCTGACATGGCTAAAACAAATCCAGCACACGCCACAACTCGAGTTCGCTTCTCCCCTCCCCCCCCCCACCTCCCCCCCCCCTCCACCACCCACCTTGCCACGGTATGACAACAGACGCGTGCGCAAGTCCAGTGTTTTTCCTAGAAAACCCCCATCTTGCAAACCGGAAGTCTGGTAATGATTGCCACAGGTATTTTAAACTAGCATCTTGCCACGTCAGTCGATTTCCCCCAACTGTCGGCAAAAAAACTGCATTTTCAGTATTTTCTTGCACATTTCCAATATCGTTTAAAGTGCCACGTAGCAGAAATCTGTTTCTTGATTCCTCAGCGTTTTTTTAAACTAGCATCTTGCCTCGAGTGTTATTCAGTTGCTTGGACGATCGTCATGGGATCTTTCTCCGTGTCAAGCGAACACTTTTTTCCCCATCTACTGTGCGTGTGTAAAGAGAAATGCATCCATGTTTGTGCAACAGAGTTTTGTGTTTTGGATTGTGTTTTCCTGGTGTGTTTATTTTGTTTACTTTCTGTTTTATAAGAGTTTTTAATTAAATCTTTGTTTAAGTTATGTGCATGCACAACCAAAGTCCAACGTCTCATAGTTGTAGGGATAAATCATCAAACTACGGGTAACAATGCATATTTCAGCTAGTATAATCCATATCTTTGAATTATCTTGTTATCTTAACTTGAATCAAGTGTATATTCCTTGGTATACGCTTTTAATCGTAACAGGCACACAGAAACTTTCTAAGCTGAAAAAAAAACACAAATGATACAAAATACACTTGTTGTAACATTATCAATTCCCAATATATTCTTTGCTGTCAGTTTTAATTTTCAAAATACCCTTTATTTCGCTTTTTTTGTGATAATTCTCCGTTTTCTTCTGTTCTCCGTCTTGTGTATGAAATAGTTTGTAGAAGGAAGGGCAGTGAAAGTAACAACATTTCTCCTAAATTAATACTGTACTTCTGCAAACAATTCTGATGTGTAACATTCGAACGGCTTTTGCACTCAATATCCTTATTTTCATAGTTGTTAATAATTGTTCATAAACTTCTTCATTCTTTTCCCAGCTATCGATTACATATGTATCCCGCTAGTATTAAAAAAATAATTAAACAATTTGCTAACGCTTTCCTCTCCAATAAAAAACATCAGCGACCGTGTGTGTGTGATTTGACAAGCAAACAAGAAAAAACAAACAATTCATTATTGCTCTGAAGTATGTTATATTCATATATTTGTTCATTTTGCGCCGCTGTGTGTCTACCTGTAATGGTTTGCTAAACATCGTTAAACTATTCTATGTTTCAATCAACTACATGTTTAAGCTTTGTAGCGGGATCAATCAAATCAATTGCTAAAGCAAATTCTTAAACAAAATATTCGCCAACCGATCATTCCGTGTGCCAGGTAGAGGCGTGTATCAGCTAGAATTTGCTCCAACTCAGGGTAAAACCATCATTAAGGTGACGACGCAGACAATGCTAAACAAAAGGCGAAAAATCCTTTTGTGCCTTTTGTTAGGCTAATAGGGACGCCATATGCAGTGAGGCGGAATCCCCTTCTGGAACTCCCGCCACAACCAGGCATGCCTATAGGTGGAAATTCGGGAGTCGCGCGTACAATATGAATTTCCACCAATCACTGCAAACTGCGTGGACAGAAGGTAAGGGTATAGTCAGCTGAAATGGGTAAGTTATAAAACCGGCGAACACGCATTTTAAAACTCCAGTCATGTAGTACACCCCGAGCCCAGTCATACAATACACCCCGAGCCCAGTCCTGTGATACAGCCCAGTCCTGTGATACACCCGGTCAGTCATGTAATACACCCAGAGGAGTCCTGTAATACACCCCGCGAGTCCTACAACACACATCGAGAGCCCTACAACACACTCCGACATTATTACAACACCCCTGCAACATTAGTATCAGCGCCGGCCAGTATCGCGAGGAAAAGTCAGTGACGAAGTCGATAACAAAGGGTATATGGTAGGAAGAGTAGCATTTACTGTGGACTGGAATAAAAAAGGTTTCACAATAATAACTGTGGTTATTATTTCTTCAACACCCACGAGATAAGATCTCAGCCGAGGCAATCTGTGTGAGACCTTAAGGACGACCAGCCGCAGGTTTTATTCTTATATCACATATTTCGAGGTAAACTGTCGGGATATATAACACCTTATCGTAACTGGATGCCTTGCACACACTCAAATGCTAACGTCATGTATGCGGCGTGTGTCTGTTGGCCGGTTAAGCCGTAAGAGAAACACGGTCAAATATCCCGTAGCCTTTTGTCGGAGCGAAATGCATATCGGTTTCAAAGCACGTAATTGCCACGGAACGCTTGTGTGTGAGTATGAAGACAGTTGCATATTATCTGCCAGCATTTTCTATCTGTGTGAGAGACTCATATTAACGCCTTCTTGAAAAGGTATGCCAAACATTTTAAAAAAGCATGCTAATCAGCTCTTGAATTATCTTGTTATCTCAATTTGATAGTGTGATGTGTTCAACCATAGTCTGCGCATTTTATCGGATTTTAACTGTTGGCTTAACATTAAAGCATGTCTGTTAAATTCGTTAGAAAATTGAACCTATGTTAAAAAAAAAAAAAAGACGAAGAAAAACAAGCAACCGAGGAACAAACAAGATTCAACTTATGCGTATCAATATAATTGATATTTCAAGCAAAATTCTGAAGCTATTTTTTTTTCAGAAAAATACAAAATTTGGAAACATATTCCATGTTGGGTTTTTTTCAACATTTTCATATCTCGTTCTTCAAAAGATTTAAATCTAAGTCCGTTAACCGACTTTTTTTTCGTTTTTTTAAAACTATGCTTTTTCACCATCAGCAACGCTATCATTCCTGCAATTCCTTTTTTCTCTCCCTTTTTTTATTATTATAAAGGCAAAGGTTGCTTCCTCATTTTTCAACCAATGGCAACGCACCTTATTTCCACCAATCATCGTCATTTTGGAATCCTAACGACCAAATCCCAACTCGTCTTATTTTATCCAATCAGATCACGCCACGTCACTTCCGCATATCACGTTTCCCCATTCCTCCAAGATCCTTCCCTTCTTTGCTTCCCAACATCCGTCAAGACCACATCACTTCTCCCTTCCGCAAATCACGTGCCTTTTTTCGTTTTCTACGAGCAACAATACATCTAGGCAGTCAAAATGCAGCAAATGATAAAAATCCTAGAGCGGATGTACCTCGGCAGATGCTTGTCAGCGCACTTGGACCATTCACCGACATATATTATGACAGATCGCATTCTCGGCGATTGCATGCTTAGCGTCCTTCAAGACAGAGTACTCGTTCAACATCCACACGCTCAAGGTCCACCAATCATATTATTTTATTAAAAAAAAGCAACGGTTGGTGGGAACATCTCAACGGTTTTCTTTCCTGTGCCAGAAAACCCCATCCTGCGGATGTGGTATATCGCAATCTCCCCCCTCCTCCCCTCCCACCCCCCTTCCCCCACCCCTCACCAACGGATGTGGGCGTGTTCGCAAACTCTGCGCTTACACCTCATACCTCTTTGATCTACATAGACGTCTCATCTTGCCTTCAGATGAGACCAAGCTCTCGTAGAGGAACGACATGCCATCTCCTGCGGCAAATTCCGGCTTCGTCACTCCAACTTCTGTTCCAGGTGTCAACTTGCTCTTGCTCCTCAACGGCTAAATCATCTCAAATAGCAATGGTTGGTAGTAAAATCTCAACGGTTTTTTTCCTGTAACACAAAACCACATCCGTGGTGTGTCATATCGCAATCTCCTTCCTGCACATATTCTTTTCCCCCTCCCCCACCCCACCCCCTGCGGGTGTGTCTGCGATCGCAAACACAACTCTTACACAGCATCTCTCATCTACATACACGTCAAACTTTACCTTCAGTGGGTACCGAGCTCTCGTCGAGGAACGACCTGCCAACCTTGCAAGACATACCACGGCTCCTCCTGCTGCAAATTCCGACTTCGTCACTCACACGGAACACATAGTTTGCAACCAACTTTCTACAACCAACAAACAGGTTTGTACTCCTTTTTTCGTACAACAATAATTTAAACTCTTTTTCAATCCATCTTCTCAATAAAAAAATAAACAATCTAATCAAAAGTCCCTCCTTAAGCAATCGGATTAACGATTATCCCATAGCGTTAGTGGCGCGCGGCGCGCGGCGCGCCGTTGATGGCGGGAAGTTTGAAAATTTGAAATTAACTATGCTCACAGAAAAAAAATTTCAAATTCTCAAATTTAACGACATCTTAAGTTTTTCACTTCGTCGCATTTTCATGGCGCGAAATATGAAATACATTAAATGGCGCGAACATCTGAAATCTACCCCTTGGCGGGAAAAATTTCAAATTTTCCGCCATCTTGAAATTTTCAAATTTCCCGCCATAAAAATGCGAAACTAGCGCCACGCGACACTAACGCCATCTAGCTTCGAAAATATCTTTAATTCAATTGCCTAAGGAGGGACTATAACTACTTACGTAAATGAGAGCAACGCTTTTAAGCAGTTGTTAACAGCTAAACTAACAAATATTGCAGAGGTTGAAGTACAGGCAAGAAAGAAAATAGTTATGATTCTAGACATAGATTAGACTGTACAGGAAGATAAAGTAATAAAAATAGTGAAACAAGAATTGAACAGAAATGAGGACATCTTTAACTTAAAAGTGGCAGAAAGAGAAAATTTACAAGGTGTGAAATATGCATTTCTAACTGTCAACATTGAAGCTGCTAATAGACTGATTAACAGAAAAAAAATTGGAGACGGATGGGACAGATGGAGAGTTAAGGAAGTAAGTAATCTAAAAAGATGTTACAAATGTAACAAGGTAGGCCATATGGCGAAGAATTGCTCATTTGAAGAAGTGGTACAACTGTGTCATAATTGTTGTGACAAGGAGTATAAAATTAAATAATGCAAAAATCCAACTAAATGCTACTTATATCAGTCAACTAAGCATAAGGCATAGTCCATGCGATGCTCTGAGTATAAAAAGCTTGTAGAAAAGCAGAAAATGGAGAAAAAGAAGGTTTATGCCAATCACGTACGAAATTAATACAGGTAAATCTCGATAGGGGAAAACAAGTTATGCATCTACTAATACATAGATGTGTATCATATAAACTGGATTTAGCTATAATAGCAGAACCAAATGTAAATATGGCTAAGATCAGTTCCTCATGGCTAACCGATGAATATATAAATGCTGCCATTTAAGTACCACCAAATGGCTCCAAGATTAGAAAAACTGGTAACGTCAAAGGATATATATGGATGGAAACTGACGAGATGGTTATCTTTTTGTGTTATGTTTACCCCATAAAAATGAGCTGGAATAACAATTCTTCTTAGACCAAGTAATTATCAGCATTATGCAGCAAGATCAGAACAAAGAAATGATTTTAATTGGTGGATATTTTAATGCAAAGGCTTTAAGCTGGGGATCACTAACTGAAGACTAGAAAGGCAGTGCATTGGCTGAGTGGGTAAACCAAAATGATTCCATCATCTTAAATGATGGGAAAAAGCCTAATTTCGAGAGCAATAATGGATCTTCCTACGCTGATATTACTATTTGTACTGCTGAGGTAAACAAATTAGTTACTAAATGGTATGTGAACGATGAGGAAAACCGGAGTTGCCATAAATATATACATATTGTCTTGAAACGGCCAGCCCCAATGATAAAACAGCAAGCGAAATCGTATCCAAAAGGCTGGATATATAAAGAAGAGTATAAGGATGCTTTACTGGCCAAGGTTGAACAAGAAGTCCAGACAATACTTACCAGCCAAGTGAATTTGGAAGAATGATTTAAAATGTGTGCAATTATGCACTTAAAAAGAAATATGCTAGTAAGAAGCATAAAGCAGCCTACTGGTGGAATTACAGCATTACAAAACTAAGGAACAGTAGTACTGATGCTAGAAGGAAAGTGACAAGGGCAAATGGGGAAAAATAGGACGAATGAACATGAAACGCAGGAGATATATAATCAATACCGTGAAAGCAGAAGAACATTTAAAAATGCTATTAAGGTGGCAAAAGAGACTGCATGGGAGCAACTATGTACAGGAATTGATAATGCCACTTGCGGGAAGGAACATAAGATAGTTACAGGAAAATTTGGAATTCGATCTCCAGTACGGCTATAAGATGAAGGACAACTAAACACAGAGAGAGCTTTATTTCCAGAACATAAAATGAATATATGGCCAGAAATAAAGGTCAAGAGAGAGGAAATATCGCTGTGTCAAAAAAATGAGATTAAAGAAGCCGGTAGACGAATAAAAGGAGGAAAAGCAGGAGGACCTGGTGCAATCCCACCAGAGGTTTTAAAGATTATTGGAACACAGAAACCTAATGTTCTAGAAGGAATAATAAATGAACAAATAATTAAGAGGCTTTTCCCCTTTTTTAAGAATCGAAAATAGCTAGGTTAACATTAATTGAAAAATCCAGGAAAGGAGTTGGAGGTATTACATATAGACCATTGTGTTTGATAAACCATATTGGGTAACTCTTTGAGCGAATAACAAATAAAAGACTAGTGCAGGAGATTGAAACCAAAGAGGGATTCTCAGAAAGGCAATTCGGTTTTAGAAAAGGTCTTTCAACACTAGATGCCCTTGAGACCACAAAGCGCTATATAAAATCAGAACTAGAAGAAAAGAAGGACATGTATGCCCTTATGGTCACGCTCGATGTAAAAAATGCTTTCAATTCAACACCACGGCTGAGCATAATGAATGAATTAAAAAGAAGGAAAATATCTCCATATTTAATTAAATTTGTATGCAGTTATTTGGAAGATAGAAAAATCTATGTAGGAGAAAAGCTGCGCCTGGACATGAGTTGACATGAGCAAATAATAAACAAAATACTTGTACAGAAGATTGAAACCAAAAAGGCATTCTGAGAAAGACAATTCGGTATTAGAAAAGTTCTTACAACACCAGATCCCTTTAGATCATAAACAGTTATATAAAATCAGGAATAGCAATAGCAGTACCAGCAGTAGTAGCACAACTGGTAGCAGTAGTAGCAGCAGCAGGAGTAGCAGCAAGGAGTAGCGCCAGCAGCAGCAGCGGTAGTGATAAAGGTAGCAACGCGGTAGTGGTATCAGTGGCGGTGGCGGTAGCGGTGGTAGTAGTGGCGGTAGCATTGGTGGTAGTGGCAGCAGCGGTGGTGGTAGTGGTGATAGGGGTGGTGGTAATTGTCGTAGCGGTTGTGGTAGCGGTGACAGGGGTGGTGGTAATGGCGGTAGCAGTGGTGGTAGTGGCATTAGCGGTGGTGGTAGTGGCAGTAGCGGTGGTGGTAATGGTGATAGGGGTGGTGGTAATAGTGATAGCGGTTGTGGTAGTGGCGATGGTGGTTGCGGTGGTGGTGGGAGTGATGGTGGTGGTGGTAGTTGTGGGCCGTGCTGGTTGTAGTGGTGGTGGTGGTAATGCTAGTAGTAGTGGCGGTAGAGCTGGTGGTAGTGGCGGTAGAAGTGGTGGTGGGGCTAGTGGTGGTGGTAGTGTCCGTAGTGGTAGTGACGGTGGTGGTTGTTGTGTGGTGGTGGTGATGTTGCTGTTGGTGGTAGTGCTGGTGGTGGTAGTTGTGGTGGTGGTAGGTTTGGTTGTGGTGATGGTAGTGGTGGTAGTGGTCGTGGTAGTGGTGGTTGTGGTGGTGGAGGTGGTGTTGGTGGTAGTGGATGGAAGTGGTGATGTTATTCATGGTGGTGGTAGTGGTGATTGTGGTAGTGGTGGTGGTAGCGGTGGTGGTAGTCGCGGTAGAGGTGGTGGTAGAGCCGGGAGTGGTGTTTGTAGTGGCCGTAGTGGTAGTGGCAGTGTTGGTTGTTGTGGTGGCGGTGGTGGTGTTGCTGTTGGTGGTAGTGGTGGTGGTAGTGGTGGTGATAGTGGTGGTGGTAGTGGTGGTGGTAGTGGTGGTGGTGTTAGCGGTGGTGGTAGTGGTTGTGGTGATGGTAGTGGTAGTGGTGGTGGTAGTGGTGGTGGGCGGTGGTAGAGGTGGTGGTATAGGTGTTGTTAGGGAGGTAGTGGCTGTGGTAGTGGTCGTAGTGGTGGTGGTAATGGTATTGGTGGTAGTAGTGGTGATAGTGGTGGTAGTGGTGGCGGTGATGGTGGTGGTGGTAGGAGTAGGAGGGGTAGGTGTAGGAGCAGGAACAGGACTAGGAGTAGGAGTGGGAGTAGGAATTGCAGTAGCAGAACTAGTAGCAGTAGTAGCAGCAGGTGTAGCAGTAGTAGCAGCAGCAGCGTGGAGTAGCACTAGCAGCGGCAGCAGCAGGGTAGTGGTAAAAGTAGCGGTAGTGGTGGCGGGAGTGGAAGCGGTGCCCTTGACTGTGGCGGAGGCGGTGGCCTTGGCTGTGGCGGAGGCGGTGGTGCTGGTGATGGCTGCGGTATCGATGGAGGTAGCCCTGGCGGTGGAGCTAGCTGTGGTAGTAGTGGCGGTAGGAGTGGTGGTAGTGGCGGTAGCGGTGGTGGTAGTGGTTATGCTGGTGGTAGTGGTTGTGGTAGTGGTGGTGGTGCTGATAATGGTGGTGGTGTTAGTAGCTGTTGTGGTAGCAGTGGAGGTGGTGTTGGTGACGGCGGTGGTGGTGGCGGTGGTGTTAGGAGGAGTAGGACTAGCAGCAGGAGCAGGAGTAGGAATAGCAGTGGCAGTAGCAGCAGTAGTACTAGTAATAGCAGTAAGAGCAGTAGTAGCATCAGTAGTAGCAGCATGCAGTAGCACCAATAGCGGCAGCAGCAGCGGCAGCGGTAAAGGTAGCGGTAGCGCTAGCGCTGGCGGTAGAGGTAGTGGTAGCGGTGGTTGTGGCGGTGTCGATGGTGGTGGCGGTAGCGGTGGTGGTAGTGACAGTAGTGGTGGTGGTAGTGGCGCTAGCGGTGGTGGTAGTGGCGTAGTGGTGGTGGTAGTGGCGGTAGTGATGGTGATAATGGCGATGGTGGTAGTGGTGGTGGTCTTGGTAGTGGTGGTGGCGGTGTTGGTGGTTGTGGAGGTGGTGGCGGGGGTGGTGGTGATTGCTGTGGTGGTAGTGGTGGTGGTGGCGGTGGTAGCTGTAGTGGTAGCTGTAGTGGAAGTGTCAGTGATAGTGGAAGTGGTAGTCGTACTCCTAGTGGTGGTAGTAATGGTAGTAGTAGTTGGTGGTTGTAGTGGTGGTGTTAGTGGTGATAGTGGTGGTAGTAGGGGTGGTGATAGTGGTGGTAGTAGTGGTAGTAGGTGTGGTAGTAGTGGTGATGGTAGTAGTGTTGGTGGTAGTGGTGGTAGTAGGGGTTGTAATAGTGGTGATGGTAGTAGTGTTGGTGGTAGTGGTGGTGGTGGTAGTAGCGGTGGTGGTAGTGGTGGTAGTAGTTGTGTTGGTGGTGGCAGGGTGGTGGTGGTAGCAGTGGCAGTAGTAGTGGTATTAGTAGTAGTAGGAGTAGCAGAAGTAGTAGGAGTAGTACGAGGAGTAGTAGGAGTAGCAGGAGTAGTATGAGTAGCACGAGGAATAGTAGGAGCAGTAGGACTGGTAGTAATAGCAGCAGCAGCAGCAGCAGCAGTAGTAGCAGTAGTAGTAGTACTAGCAGTAGCAGCAATAATAATAATAATAATGATGATGATGATGGTGGTGGTGGTGGCGGCGGCGGCGGCGTCTGCGGCGGCGGTGGCGGTGGCGGTGGTGGGGGTGACGATGACGATGATGATAATCATGAGGATGAGGTTGGTGATGATGTTGATAGTAATAATAATAATAATAACAACAAGAAGGAGATGTGGAGGGGTCGGAGGAGGGGGATTAACAAGATGAAGAAGAGGAAGAAGAAGAAAAAGAAGAGGAAGAAAAAGAAGAATAAGAAGAAGGAGGAGAAGAAGAAGAGTAATAATGTCATTAAGGACGAGACTTTTATACACAATAAAATTCCGAAATATTCCTGCATTTGTGCAATAACAAACTATGGAACATGCACGATCAAAAGGAAAAATATATAAAAATTCTTGTACCAATTTCCTTACACGGCTCTACTGCCTTTAGCACGGTTAACACTAACAACATTTCGACATTGTTTCCTATGAGATTTCTGCGTTTGTCAGTCAATATGTTTTGTAGGGATAGAATGACCTTTCTACATGGCAGGACGTCATGAGTGCAAACTTAAAGGAACACATCTGTGACAGTGTGAAGTCGAGTTGGTCATTCGCCACAAATAACCTTTTTCACTGCACACAAGAATGCATAGTCGGGAAGTAGTTATATTCCCCCTCTAGCAATTGGATTAACGATAATTCTGCCACTAGATGGCGTTAGTGTCGCGTGGCGCTAATGTCGCCGTTCATGGCGGGAAATTTGAAAACTTAAGATGGCAGGAAATTGAAAATTTATGAAATAATATGAAAATTTTTGCGCCAGTTAATTTCAAATTTTCAAGTTTCCCGCCATCTGAATTTTGAAATTTGTCGACATAAATGGCGACACTAGCTGCCCCTAGCGGCAGGATTATCGTTAATCCAATTGCTTAAGGGTGGACTGTTTATTTGTTTTATTTATTTATTGAGAAGATACATTGAAAATTTGATTGAATTGATGAATTGATGGATTGATGAATTGCGTTATGGATTAACATAGTGAAAAAGGTATTTTTCTTACAACCTAAAAATAGTAGTGAATGTTAAATTGCGAAATAGATTAACATACAAATGTTTTTTAATGGAAACAAAACACATAACTAAAGAACAAATATATTTTATGGATTTTATAAGTCAAAAGAGCACATTTAATGCACTAAAGTTCTTTAGGCGCTTGCCTCACTAGAATAATTTTGAACTGCGTTGTGCACTGGAGAGTGGAAGTTGGTTGGGTGTCTTCGTGCTCAGTGCTGCTGCTGCTGCGAAACTTTGATGAATCGCAGATGGGTTCTGTGACGCAGGAGAGCATTAGGTGAGAAAAGTTTTGCGGAAGTTCCTGGTCGAAGGTTGGTATGTAGATGGGAATGACGACGTCGTTGTTATGGCGGATAGACAAGCATCCTGAGTTCGTTACTCTGTGGATATAGCAGGGCTTTTGCTGTTAACGAGGAATATGGTGCTGCGAGCGTTTTGTTGACGATGTTGAGTTTTGACAGGTAGATATTGGATGTGGAGGACGTCGGCATCTTGGATGTCAAGTTTTACGGAGACGATTTAAACGTTTCCGAAGAAGGTGGTGTAGGAGGATAGAATGCGTATGGGAGAGGGAAGATTTCCTTTGCTAGAGAGTTGAGCATTGAATAGGAGTTTGATGGTGGGATTGTTTCCCACGTTGAAAGGATCTGTTTCACAGGATATTATTTTTGGGTATAAGGGGTAAACTTGACGATGTACCTTTTGAAGCCGCTTCGAAGTTTTTCTTCGCCTCCGTAGATGATGCAGAAGGATGTTGAGTTGAGTTTGCTGATGAGTTCGGTAGAGGCCTTGGCGAATCTGGTTGGTAGGAACACTTCGGTGTCGTTGTCTAGTTTGGTGACGAGTTTGGTTCCATGAATGGTGTCGACGGTTTTAACGCCGACGACACGATATAGTACGTTCTGTTGAGGAAAAGATACGCTTTGAGTGTCTGCACTGTGTGATAGTTCTTCTAACTCGTTAAGCGCTTCCAGGGACATGTTGGCACAGATGGCAGTTTTTGACAAACGGGTGCAGGACCGTCGACGTGAGTAATTTGTGAGGGTAAGTTATAATGTCTGCACCACTTCAACACTTGTCGCTTCTTGGGCAGCAGCACCTCGATGCGTCGTTCGTTTTCCAGAAACTTTAGGAGGACGGAGTAGCAGGTGCAGTTGGTGTGGAGCATCTGCTGCGCTACTTGCGAGGAAACTGCTAGATTTGCGCGGCGAGATCTTTGTATAGTTCAAGTTGACACATGGAGCACAAGTGCGTGAGACGAAGACGGAGTTTGCATCTGCACAAGGGGTGAAAGCAGAAGGAGCAGTGGTAGGTCTTGCACGGCTCGCCGGTCGTTCCTACACGAGAGCTCATTACCAACTGAAGGCAAAATGAGCCGTATATGTAGATAGAGGCATCCGGCGGGGAAGCGCTGAGTTTGCGATCACACACACGTCCGTTTGTTGGGGGAGGGGCGGCGAGGGGGGAGGGGAGAATGGAAGGAGATTGCGATATCGCACATCCGCCGGATGTGGCTTTCTGGCACAGGAAAAAACCGTTGAGATTTTACCACCAACCATTGCTTTTTTAATAAAATAGCCTGATTGGTGGACCTTGAGCGTCTGGATTTTGAACGAGAACTCTGTCTTAACAGAAGCTGAACATCCAATCGCCGAGTATGTGATCTGCCATAATATAGGTCGGTGAATGGCCAAAGTGTGCCGTTAATCATCTGCCGAGGAATATGCGCTCTTGGCTACTCATTTGCTGCATGTTGTCTACAGAGATGTATTGTTGCTCGTAGAAAATGACGTATAGGCCCGTTGCGGGAACGAATTTGAACCACTGGTTCTCGTTGTCTTCATCGCTGCCCTCATCTCGCCGCAAGAGTGATTTGAAGTGAATGTCGTTGAAATTCATGTTGGAAACCACAAAATGAATTTGGGTTTCGCAGCTGTGAATTTTGACGGTGATGGATTTTCCCTCGCAGGTGTTATCGATGAAGCGCAGGGCATAAGGAGCATTTGCTCCCCTATCTCGTAGTTTTTAAACACCTTTTCTCCTTCGCCGTACACGGAGAGGTAATTTTATATCCCATGATGCTGTTGCTGCGAAGAAGCTGGAAAAGCGACTGATTGCATGAGCACACGAGCGCGAGTAGAAAATGGATGTAAATTAAGATGGACCTTTTTGGATGCTTTGCGCTAAATCAGACTTGAGATAATGCTCTGCCTCCAGGAAAGGTCTGAAATTAGCAGAGCGTATATATTAGTTGAACTGCGTGAAATTCATGTTGTCGAAGGGCACACCGGAAGCATGGTGGTGAAGCATGTACTTGGGGTAGGCCATTATCTGATTTTGAACGTTAGCTTCCTCCTTCTTTTTGTGATAGAGACTGTCTGTTATAATTCGCTGCAGGCTATCCAGCACGATCCACTCTTGGTTATTGATCGTGACGGTTACCCCTTGCAGATATTTGAGGACGATCTTTAGCTTTCCAAATACATTTTTGATGAAAACGAGGACGCTGTTGCTTAGTTGGTAGGATTGTAGAGGGTCCTGTCCGGATTCAAAACGGCGTTGAATGATAGCCTTAATATCGATAAGATT
Source organism: Tenodera sinensis (assembly GCA_030765045.1). Taxonomy (NCBI): domain Eukaryota; kingdom Metazoa; phylum Arthropoda; class Insecta; order Mantodea; family Mantidae; genus Tenodera; species Tenodera sinensis. Next base: position 150,962,047 of record CM060964.1, read on the forward strand.
TTGCTACTGTGTGGAACCCAGGACCACTGCGTTGCGCTGCCCGCACTTTGCAATGGTGACCACCAGCTGGTGCGGTGACACGGGTGAAAAGCCCACACACACGAATTACTATGGTGCTGGGTTGGTGGTTAACCTCTTCTTGTTCTGTTGGAGTGGGACTATCGCTGTTCACGAGTTGCGTAACGTCGGCGTCCGGGATGCAAAGTTTCCTTTTTGCACGGCACTTGTTGTCACTGTTTGCACTGAAACAAGAGAGAGACAGAAATGAACCGTTTCGAATGCACCTCAAACGAGAGAGAAACCAAATGAAAAATAGGAAAGAAAAGTCGGTTGAGCACTCACCTGGTTGGCGTGCCTGCGTGCCTGCCTGCGCGTTCTGCATGACTGACTGCTACTGACGACCGACGGTGCGACTGCGGGTTTTATAGCAACGGGAGCGTGTTCTGAAAGCACAGACAAGAGAGATGATAATGATACATGGGAATAGGAAGTAGCGATGTATGGGCGTCATAATGCGGCAGCTACTTACCTGCAGAGGTTGGCAGGACTGTTGAGCGTTAGAGCACTTTGCTTGGCATACGCTTTGTAGGTTTTAAGAATGGCGTCATCGTAAGGGGCGTAATTGCTGACGTGAAGTTTGGAAAAGAATTTAACCTTAGGAAGACCGGAGTAGCGGTGGGAGTGGTAGTCGATGACGTAATGACCGCAGGTGATGGTGTCATGACCTTGCAGCCTTCTGGAGTTAGTGGACCATCGGGGACCGCAGAGGTTGTTCAGAAATTGAACAAAATGGGGCAAGAGGGGGCCTATTCCATAACTGTCAAAACATTCTCCCTGACCGTTCTTTTCGACAAAGATGCAAATCCAGTGCTTGCCCGGCTTCGTGCTGGGATCCGTGTTGGCCAAGGGGAGCGTTCTAATGGTATGAATTTTGGGAAGCTTGTTTGAGGGGTAGACGTCCAAAAACTGAGGACGCGTGGAGGGGCATGTCGATAAAACTTGTTGTATTTGAAAGGTGTTCATGATACCAAAATGGAGCGGTTGGCGTCTATTTCGAGAGTGCGGTGAATTTCCGCCAGAACCAAAAGTATAACCGGTTCTGTCAAGGTCTTGGCAAAACCGATGCTTATAGAGACGGTACCGTGGCGCTGCCCCGAGATGTGAGATACGTTGGGACTCATGTCGGCCGTTAGATCGAAGGCCATTACCGTATATCCTACGGGGTATGCTTGTCTGGAGATGGAATGCCCTTCATCTTTGAAATGAATTCCTAGACCGTCCTGCAGGGTCTGAAAGCATTGCAGATAGTGACTGTTTGAAAAGTCGGGTTGGAGCGGTTGGGATGGAACGGGTTGCCGTTGACATAGAGCTGAAAGGTGTTGAAGTTGAAGTGCTGTAAATTGTATGGGTTTTTGGTGACATCGCCGGAATAAGCCCTATGAAGACGTCGCTGAACGTCATCGCTCTCGCCCGCCTCGGTAGCGTGATGGTTAGCGTGTCTGCCTCACGTTCAAGAGGTCGCGAGTTCGAATCTCGCTTAGGGTAAGTTATCCGGGTAAGGTTTTTTCCGAGGTTTTCCCTACCCTGAGAAGACGAATGTCGGATAACTTAAAGCTCCACGGACCTCGGGCTCATTTGAGCATCATTTCACTCATTCGTCCGATATGACACAATGTTGGAGGACGTTAATTAAAAAAAAAAAGAAATGAAAAAGAAAAACGTCATCGCTCTCGATTCCTTTGGAGTGATAAGGGCGTGAAAGCTGACATCCTTGGGGCTATACTTTGCGTTGCTCTTGGTCAGCACGGCATGGTGCGCAAGCTTGATGGTTGGCAAGGGTCGCACGGTTTTCATACGCAGGGTAGCAGACTGGATTTTGGCGTAGCCCTTAAAGGTGGCCACGTCGGAAAACAAATAGAATTGCGGCGAGGCAGGAGTCAGCTTGATGGTCATGCTGACGTTGTTCAACAGGAGCTTCTGTCTCAATAGGGCGTTGGAAAGGTGGCCTATGAGTTGAACGACGTTGCTGCCTTTGATGAAGCCGTGACGCCACTGAAACCCGGCATTGGCGATGAAAGAGTCCATGATGCCCGGCGTGTCCTTCTTCCACAGGGAAGATTCTAGCTTGGAGTTCATGGTATCTTCGGAGTAATTGAGAAGCGTCTCGAAATAAGTTCTGTAGGGATAGCCGGCTTGAGGTATGGATACAATGACGCTGTTCAGCGATACCTCGATCTGTTTAAACAGGGAATTTAATGCATTGCTGACGAAAGTGGCGATCACTTCCGGTTCGATGTTCACTCCACGGTCGTCTACGATACTCACCACGAGCTCGAGCACGAAGAAAGTCAGGTCTAGGTAATCGTCTGCATTTCCCGAATAATGAAGGGTAATTGGCGCATTCTTTATTAACGTGTTTTGAGGGTTTAGGAATATGATTCAAGATTCCTCGATGCTCATCTGAGCGGGGACATCCTTAAGGGTACCGGGTAGTGATTTGGGCTCAAAAAGTAAATTTTTGGTTTTTCATCTTTAAAAAAAGTAGAAACCTTCCTCTTCAAAATATATATAATGGGGCAATTTAAATATGGCGGAGTGCTGGGCCACGCTGGGTAAAGAGGGCTTCAGAGATGACACACTTTTCTTTAAACGTAATTTTCTGTAACTTCACATTTTTCAAACTCAGGTACATTTTTTTCAAAACCACTGAACCTATTTGAATGAAAATTTTACAGTAGTTCCAGAAGCATGTACTCTACATATGTAACCCATTGTTGTTGCAAAAATCCAAAACAGAAAATTTTAAAAAAATATTTATGCAAAAAATTTACTTCTTTTTTTACAAAAGTTAAATATTTTTTCTTTTGAATATAGCCAGAGATATTTAAGTAAATTTAGATTATGTATACACATTGGCTAGTGCGCTACAAAAGTTTCAACAGATATGCTTGAATGTTGTATAAGGAATTTGTACCCTTAGTGCTATATATATTATATTTTTTTCAAAAAAATGTTATCAGTTTTTGCCTTATTACATGCCCATTTTAAATAATTGTTTTGATGTTCTCGATATCAATGTAATCACATTGAATCACTAAATATTCAGCCCAAATTAAATTTTGATCTGAGCAGCAGAAGCTTAGATATCCTCAACTAAAGTTATGTTTTGAAATACTGAAATCGTGTACGAATCACTACTTTGTCCCCTTAAAGACGTCCAGTTTGGAACTCATGATCACGGCTTCGTCTGCCATTATGAGAAGAACGTCCTGAACCTTGCGCCTTCCGCGTCTCGGCTTCGACTGTTTGCCACGGCTGCGTTTGGTTCGTTTTATTCTCTTGATGTGTCTCAATCCGGAACCGAGCATAGCATCGATCTTTTCGTCGGCCTTTCGCTTTAAATTGAACCCGGCCTCCTTCAGCCTCCGTTTCAGGGCCTCCTTCGGCTGGAACGTAAGGTATAGTCGTGCGCACCACGTTCTCGACATACTCGTCGAAGGGTGCGTAGTGCAATCGCTAGGGATGCGCGACCGTTGCATTCATGCTTGCCGTGTTCTTGCTCTAGTCGAAGAGGAAGAAATTTTCTACCGACAAATGTTCGAGAGTGACGTCGTTGGCGAGTTTCAGCAGGTCTTTAGGATGGTGCACGATGCCTCGAGGCATTTGCAAACTGAACTCTGAATGCGTGGGAGGGTGCGTCATGGTGTACTTGGTGCCCACGACGTAGGCGTCGGCCGGGGCGACGTTGTAGAGTTTCACCGTATACCTCATCTTCTGCAGAGCCACCTCTGTAGGACGATCCTCTCGGGCAAGACGTTTGAGAATTTTGCCGTGGTGTTATCGGTAAAGTGATCCACCGAAGCTTTGCTCGCCAGCGTGAGGGAGAAAGGCTTGGTCTTGATCATGCCCAATCGATAGTCGAAGCCAAGACCCACTAGTTGTATTTGGCCGGATATCCCTTCCAATTCATCAATACCTGTTTGTTGCGCCCTCTGTCTTTTGTTTGCAAAAGGCTCTCAATTTTGAAAGTTTCGGGGAGCGCGACCTTTTGCAGCTCTTCGGTGTAAAATATACCGTCTCTGGTTTCTTCGGCCAGATCCTTCAACTTATACACCACGGGTGGACCGCGCACCACCTCAGCTATCTCGAATATGTCGCCCGTACTCCGGCGGGTGGCAGCACAGCACCCTCTTCGAGCGCTTGTCGAACTTGCGGTCGGCGTGACGTATAAGGTTTTTCACGAAGGTCGATTTTCCGCATCGCGACGACCCCGCCACCGGCATCGTGCTGGGAAAATTAAACTGTCTCAGGTCCGTTGGTCATCGTCGCATCATGTCTCCCAGGGGCCCTGGTTCGAACTGACCCCGCAGGCGCACCGGGTGTCTTTATTTATCCCGAACCTTTTTGTAACCGAAAGGGTAAGTGTCGAAGCCCTCGGCCAGCACTCGCTTGGTCACCAGCATGCGGAAAGTCTCGACGAAGGGTTCGGTTACCACCGTCCACGACACCTTCCTATATATCTGGGTGCCCGTCAGCGTCACCGTCCTGTCGGTGACCCGTAGCACCGTATTCCGAATCATCTCGGCGTTCACCAGCTGCAACTGGCCTGAATTCAAGGTAATGTCCTTGACCTTGCAGACCGAGAAGGTCATACCCGTCTCCGGGGACCGGATCTCCATGCAGTAGCTCTTCGGCCCCGTCGACGCAAACCGGGAGATGTACGAGCCCCGTCCGTACTTCTCCAGCTCTTCCGTCATGTCTCCCAGGAGGCGTCCGACGGACGGCGTCCATTTCCCCGGAGCGGCGGCGGCGACGACGGAGTCGGTGTTGAAGTAGCACACCCGTATTCAGAGGTGCTGGATGTAGGAGTAGAGCACCAGGTGGGTGTGGGCCGTGGTGTAAGTCGCTATGACGACGTTGGCGGTGGCGTTCACCTTGGGACTCTGCTCGCAGTACCTCCACACCACGTACATGACGTCTTCGCTGACGGGCACGTAGGTCTGCCCTTGGACGCCCGGGTCGTTGAGCAGCTCCAGGAGTCGATCGTATCTGTCGACGTGCTCGGACGTGGGGAAGTTGTCCCTCTGCGCGAGTTTGCCCCAGAAGCTGTTGAGCATCAGCTTGGCGAGCTGAACTTCAGGAACTGATCGAGGTAGGCCTCGAACAGTCCGTTGGCTCCGGTGGCCGGGTCGTACTGCACCACGTCGTAAAACCCAGATCTCGTGGACCTGGAGAAGGCGGTACCCCTCGCCGAGGGCTACCTTGACTTTGTCGAACACCCAGATGCCCGTCAGGGCTCTCTCGTGCTCTCGTTGTTCACACTCGTCTTGGGTCTCCGCCTCCGAACAAGCGTGACATAGCGGAAACATGAGCTTGCCGTTGATGCGCGCCGGCAGCACCGGGTGGTACAGATGTTGCGGCGGTAGAACCTCGGCCTTGACGAGCCCGCCGCGCACGTCTTCCAAGCGCGGAAAGCGATCCACGTGGATCTTCGGGTGACCGACGGGGTAGAGTTTGGTCTTGTTCACGAACGGGTACAGGCTGCACACATCGTAATAAAAGATCTTCCTGTCCCCCTTGGACTCGCAGTACGTCTTGGTACAGTTGGTGTGGCCTCCGTAGAAGGCGTCTCTGGGGTTCAGGGGTTTGGGCACCGGGAAGCCTCTGGCTTGGCGCTCGAGGTCCCGGTTGGCCTTCATCAGGACGTTGAACTCGCACTCCCACATTTCCACCAAGTCGTAGCCGGCCCATAGGATCTCGGGCGTGACCTTCTTGGTACTCTCCAACCTGGAAGCCATAGTTTCGTTGGTCGTGTTGTATGTGGGGGCATGGCGATTGTGAAAGCATCGCCGGCAGCCGTGGTAGAAGCAACCGTGGAAGAAGTACGCGGTTCGGTCTTCCTCTCCTTACCCGTCCACCTTGTGGCCGGCAATTTTGACTTCGCATCCTCTCATATCGTGCCGAATAACAACATTATTTTATTATACAGATTTTTATTTTATTTTATTTCTTAATGCGAGACTGCCTGTCCGCTAGTCGATACCCGCCCGCGCGTAAGAGGGCAGTAGTTTTCGGCGGCATGAAGCGCTTCCTGTACACGCACATGCACGCCTGAGTGATGGTGACGCATTCCCTGAACGGATCTATGCCGTTCTCGTCTAAAAATTCCCTTCTGAATTTGGAAACCCCCTGACTGAAGAGAAAGACGTCAATTTAACAATACGTCACCGTTTCCGCCTTCATGTCGAAGACGTACTCGGAGGCCGCATTTTCTTCGTGCCACTGCTCGAAAGCTCTTCGAGTCTCTACCGACATGCCTTCGGGGCAGTAATACTTTTGGTCGGGAATGGGACCAATGTAGTGCTCGTTTTGCTTGGTGTTAAATAAATAAGGAAAATAGCCTTTGCATTCCTTCAAGTGGAAGGCATATCTTGCCGCCGTTCATGATAAGCTCAGGCGCCCATTTTAAATGCCCCAACATGTACTTTAATAAAAATTGGCCGTCGTAGCTTCTGAGGTTATGGGCCACCACGATGACGTCCCAGGCTGCCAGCCTCCGCTGCGTGATCTGCTCAAATATCGGTTTTACAGGGTCGCTCGTAAATACCCATTCTTTGGCGCCGCACTCGGTACAGTACGCCATCTTGCAGCGTTCGTCGATGCAAAGCGGACAGGCTTGGTATAACACGCACAAGTTAGGCATATGCTCGTAGGTGTGCTGTTTACTGGTATAGGGCACGTTTTGTGTGCATTCGAGGTCTATGAACATAAAGATGTATCGGTTTCTTTTGTTCCCACAAGCATACGGCTACATAAAGCACAAGTGATTAGAATCGACGTGCGTCTTGCAATGTTTAGAGTATTTTTCCCCGCACTCGTGGGAGGTATTTCTATATCTCAAATTCACCATCTTATTGCAAGACTCACACACCTTCCCCACGTCGCACACCGAGAGCTGTTTGCGATAAAATGTGCCTTTCTTGATGTGGTTCGAGTAGCATGTAGGACCCTTAAAGTCTCTGTTGCACACAGTACAGTGTATGTAAGCATCGAATCGCGCATCGCATTGCTGGTGACATTTAGAGCACTTGGCGTCACACCTATGGTATTCTCTTTTGTTTGCCGAGGGATAGTGACACTGACGGCAATAATATTAGCATTTGTGAAGGTCAACAATGGCGTTAAGGTGCCCCTCGTGAGACATAACGTCAATGTATTTATCACATTGCCTATTGGACGCGTACAGCACGAGTTTGGCCATATTATCACCAACACCGTCACCGCATAGCCCTTAACTCCATATCAAAGTATCTGACGTCATCTATCGTGAAACTCACGTTGCCTTTCCACACGCGCTCACACAGAGCTTCGGCCTTTTGTTTTTGCACAAATTCTGAGCGTCTCATTGTTGTATAATTGACGTCACAATCCACTTTGGCTTTGGAAACAACAATGGCTCTTGCTAAGCACAATTGTTCTTTTTTTTTTTAATTTCTACGATGCCTCTGCTCCCGCTGCAGGCATCGTATGGTCGGTAACACGAACCCGCGACGTCTTTGGTCCACACGAAAGTAACTTTCAGCGGACCGCTTAGCAAGAACTGTTGGTTGCTGTGCATGACCCTTTGGATACTTTCAATGACAGCATCTGCGTTGACTTGCTCTGCTTGGCTTACGCTCATGTGAAACCCTTTGGCCGTCTCCTTTTGGTCGGATATCGATATTCCTAAATAACCGGGTTCGTGGTCCAGAAGGTTCTCCTTGGCAAAATTAAGAATATCGTTAAATAAATGCGCCACCCATTGCTCGGGGTTTGCATCTCTATGGGCTGGGTTCATGGAGATTTCTGTTATGGTAAAGCCGAAAAATAGTCTTTTCATGGATCTCTGCCTATGACCTAATATTTCGAACGTAGGCTGCGAGGATAGATCTTGACTTACCCCCGGTTGCGGTTCCATGTTGCAATACCACCTAAACCTCTATTTTTGTTTTTTTAAGCACACACACACTTTTTTTGAAACTCTTTGGATGCGCTCTGCAAAACAAAGCAAAAAAAAGTTATTTTTTGTTTTTTCTAAAACAAATTCGTATAAGGTGTGATTTTATGTTATAATGTTGTAATAGCTGTAGAATTTCAACCTAGATCGCTTTCAATTCGC